>JAXQQM020086615.1:0-308406 GCA_034641835.2 Pinus albicaulis
AGTAGAAAAGAAAAATTCAGTAAGTGGAGTTGTTATAAATTGTTATAAATTAATTAGTAATCAATAAGGTTGTTGAACTTTAGAATGATCTTAAATAAATAATAATAATAATAATAATAATAATAATAATAATAATAATTACTATTATTATTATTATTATTATTATATATAAAGAGTATCATTCCTAGAATAATGATTTTTACTATATGTTTTTATTTTTGACCAATTCATTTCCGTTTATTTTTGTGAGTTTTTTTTTAATCAAAACATTCAATTTATATTACTAAATTGAAAAGTACATATATAGTTTTTACTGCTTGTCTTACCTCATTTCGACCAGATTTGTTGGGACGGAGAGTTCAAGTATATAGCACCAAATTTAACATAGCATGATATTTAGCATTAAACATCTTATTTATGGAGGGATTGAAGCCATATTAACCAAAATAATGACAAAATAAGCAAAAAACCAATCAATGATACTTTAAGGTGGCAGATGTGCAACATGTTTGTGTTTCTTCTCATGCATATGGAAGCCTACCTGTTCCATCAAGCCTCTATCACTTGTAGTTTTTACTGAGTTCGACAAAGTTATTCCAGAATTTCAAATTGAGAAAATTGGATTTCATTCTAATATGCCACCATTTCATTGTGGTAATCATACCTGTGATCGTGCACAATATCCAAGTTGACCAAAGAAAGAGCATGATTATCTGTTATCTCCTCTTCTACGTTTGTATTGTCTTAGCATTCTTCACTCTAAGAATATTATCTAACTCTACTAGCAATGGTTTGGGCAAGATGTCCACCCCCTTTGCATTGTCACCCCCTCTGCTTTGACATGTCTACAAAAATGGAGAAGTTCTCTACCAAATCGTGACTCGAGACCAGCAAATCCACGCAATACTCCAACACCCCAAATTCCTCCCAAGATCACCATAGTAAGAGGGTTGCATAATACGAGTACCACCACCCCACAAGTGGAAGCGTGGAAACTCTCCATCTCTAGAATCTCCAACAATACACTAGAAAAGTAACACCAAGATTGGAATTGATCACACATTCCTGACAAACTTCTTCTAAATGCCATGATAGTGCACGAAAGACCTCCCTGAGACATCAACCAAACACTTGAATGAAACTTCATGAGCAAACTATGAGACACACATTGGGTGGTTCCAAAAAATTCGACTCAATAATCTAAATAAACTTTTTTTAATACATTATAAATCGAAATAGCCTAAATTCAGAATTAATAAATTTTAAAATCCCTCATGCTCCATGTCCCTAATCAAATGAAAAATAAACTGAAACAAAAATAATTTCATTGGGGGACTTTCAAAATCACCACATGCTCCAAAATCTCAAGGTTTTAGGGGCATTGAGGAATATTGTCGAATTAATCTCCGTGTTTTCTAGGCGTGTCAGTACACTTTTTCATTTCAAAAGTGGTGTATCAGTAGACAACTATTTTTTCGTGATCATTGATAGATTCTCGAAGATTTCCATTATGTCGGTCTGTAAGAAGAATATCACAGCAGAAGCCACTGCTAAACTCTTCTTTAAACGAGTGTGGGTGCATTTTGGGATCCCATAGTCTATGATCTTAGATCAGGACAACGGGTTCCTCAACACATTTTGGTCTAGCCTATGGTCAATCTTGGACACCAAGCTCACTAAGTCCACAGCCTTTAATACCCAAAAGAATGGCTAGACATAGGTCGTCAACATGATGATTGTACATATTATATGCATGTACATTTAAAAGCATCCATGCACATGGGATGAGATCCTTCTGTATGTACAAAACAGTTATAATCGGGCTCTCCACATCTCAACCGACTACAGCCCCTTTCAGGTGGGCCTGGGGTTCTAGCTACTATGTCTCGTTGACGTAGCCATGCTATTTGTGGCTACTCATGCCAATTCGGCTCATGTCCAGTCTGAAGATGACAAAGCAAACAACTTCATTGAGCACATTCAGCACATCCACCAGCAGGTTCATGACATATTGGCTAGGGCCAATGCTAAGTACAAGTAATGACATGACCAAAATTGGGTGCCACACCACTTCAAGGTGGGCAACAAAGTGTGACTACATTTACAGAAGGAGTGCCTCAGTGGACCCCACTGCAAGCTTTGCCCGCTTCGATGTGGGTCATAGACCATCACCAAGGTTGTAGAGAACAATTACTTTGAGCTTAGTATTCCACCATTCCTTGTTTTACATCTAGTATTCAATCTGGATTGACTTCGACCCTATTTCCCACCTCTATTGGACAACTATAGCATTGCAGAAAAAGTCACACCAACAGATTTAAACCTTGACTGTATGGAATAGGCCACCAACAGTAGATCCAATTGTATCGGGTTGACAAAGTTGGCCATCTTCTGCACCAAGGAAAGTGATTCACTAGGGACCAAGTTCAGCGGAACTTTCCTCATCTCATGGAGGAACTCACCACAATGGAGACCATTGCTTCCTAAGGGGCGAGGAATGATCCAGGTGGATATTGGTGGTGGCACGCCTATTCCACTTAGGGCCCCACCATTGTCTCTTTCAATTTCCTTAATTATAACACAATTTATGATTTTTAGTTGTTTTTCGGGTCCTAAACTTTCGGAGCCATTTTGAGGCTCTGAATGACATTTTTTGGACATCAAACCTCCGAAAAATATGATTAAATTCCGATTGGGAAGGAGAGATCAAATATATAGCAACTTATTACATAGAATGGTTAACAATTTATCTTATTTATGGAGACGTAAGCCATATTAACCAACAAAATGACAAAATAAGAAAACAACCAATCAACGATATTTCAAGGATTGACGATGTACAACATGTTTGTCTTTCTACTCATGCATATAGAAGTCGATGTGTTCCAAACAACCCTCTATCACTTGCAGTCTTTTCTCAGTTCGATGAAGTTATTCCATAATTTCAAATTGAGAAAATTGGATGTCATTTGTATATGCCACCATTTCGTTGTTATTCTCATACATGTGATCATTGAGGATATCAAAGTTGACGTTGATTCCTTGCAATTAATTAGTTATCCATTCCATGGAGAGAGTTGACACCACACAACCAAAGAAGGAGCACGGTTCTGTGTTATCTCCTCTTCTATATCTATATTGTGGAAGCGCTCCTAGCTCTAAGAAGATTCTCTAACTCCACTAGAAATGGTTTTGGCAATATACCCACCCCATTTTCATTGTCACCCCTTGTGTTGTGACATGTCTACAAAAAAAAGGAAAATTTATCTACCAAAGCCTAACTCGAGACCATCCAACCCATGCAACACTCCATTGTAAGAGGGTTGCAAAATACAAGTACCACCACCTGACAAGCGGAAGCCCCAAGACTCTCCATCTATAGACTCTCTAGCTCTACATGAGAAAAATAACACCAAGATTGGAACTAGTCAAATTCCAGAAAAACTTCTTCCAAATGCCACTATAATGCACAATAGACCCTCCCGAGACATAATACATCAACCTAAAAATTGAATAAAACTTCATGAGTAGCCACTAAAAACTCACTAATGATGAGACACACATTGGGTTGTTACAATTTTGCAAAGGTCTGGGGATAAAGAAGGAACCTCAGTCTTTTCTCAGTTCGATGAAGTTATTCCATAATTTCAAATTGAGAAAATTGGATGTCATTTGTATATGCCACCATTTCGTTGTTATTATCATACCTGTGATCGTTGAGGATATCCAAGTTGACATGGATTCCTTGCAATTAATTAGTTATCCATTCCATGGAGAGAGTTGACACCACACAACCAAAGAAGGAGCACGGTTCTGTGTTATCTCCTCTTGTATATCTATATTGTGGAAGCGCTCCTAGCTCTAAGAAGATTCTCTAACTCCACTAGAAATGGTTTTGGCAATATGCCCACCCCATTTTCATTGTCACCCCTTGTGTTGGAACATGTCTACAAAAAAATGAAAATTTATCTACCAAAGCCTAACTCGAGACCATCCAACCCATGCAATACTCCATTGTAAGAGGGTTGCAAAATACAAGTACCACCATCACAGAATCGGAAGCCCCAAGACTCTCCATCTATAGACTCTCTAGCTCTGCATGAGAAAAATAACACCAATATTGGAACTAGTCAAATTCCAGACAAACTTCTTCCAAATGCCACTATAATGCACAATAGACCCTCCCGAGACATAATACATCAACCTAACAATTGAATAAAACTTCATGAGTAGCCACTACAGACTCACTAATGATGAGACACACATTTGGTTGTTACAATTTGGCAAAGGTTTGAGGATAAATAAGGAACCTCGTGATGTGATTTCAAAGGTACAGGTTCCCTTCATCGAAGGGTCCATGGAGAAGATTCATTGGATTCTTAATTAAAAGGTTTCTTCCACCATTAGGTCCCCAAAAACCATTTGAAAATCACTTAGATTAGTGAAAGAACATGTACCTTAAAAATATATAAGTTGTTTATGTAATCGCAAGTTCATGTGGAACCTAGTACATTGGAGAAACTAGTCGTTGCTAAATTAGAGTATTTATGAGCATGAGATAGACATAAAAATTTATAGGATTCACCCCTCGTAATTGGTAGAGCATGCGGAGGGGATGAAACACTACATCTATTTTAAACAGGCTGAGGTCATTGCTAGAATCAATCATTTACATAACAGGATGTTCAGAGAGGCCATAGAAATTGAGAGAAGGCCTAATAATGAGAATAGAGATGATGGCTAGAGGATTTGCAGTTATTGAATCCGTTCTCTTTCCTCTTAATTATCTTCATTTTCGAGTGTTTTTCCTTCATCCTATTATTTATTTATTCCCTTTTTCGATTAATGTCCTTGTTCATTATTATATATATATATATATATATATCCCATTTTTTTTTATGAAATATACATATCTAATTAGCTAGTCTTTGTTTTTGTTTATAATAATTATATTTTACTTTAGAATATTATCATACTTTGATTTTTTGTATTTTAGTTGTATTGAAAAAATAATTCTAGATTTATACATAGCTTACCTTAATTTTTTCTGATGTACTTTCATTTGGCTTTATTACATTTATTTATTTTCACATTTAAATCTATTAATTATTATAAATTAATTAGTAATCAATAAGCTTGTTGAACTTTACAACAAAGTTAAATTAATAATCACACCCACACACACACACACACACATATATATATATATATATATTAAAAATCATTTCTAGAATAATGATTTTCACTACAAGTTTTAGTGTTGACTAAGCTATTTTGAGTTTATTATTTTCAGATTTTTTTTTTATCAAAATATTTAATTTATTACTAAATACAAAACAAGTACATAGATACTTTGTATTTCTCATGTTACCTATGACATTTGTTGGAAAGGAGAGTTCAAGTATATAGTATAGCATTAGATTTAACAATTAACATGTTGTTTGTGGGGTGACCTAAGCCATATTAACCAAAAAAAAATGATAAAATAACCAAACAACCAATCAACGATATTTCAAGGTGGCCAATGTGAAACATGTTTGTTTTTATTTTCATACAAATGGAAGTCCACGTGTTCCAACCAAGTCTCTATCACTTGCAATCTTTGTTGAGTTAGGAGAAGTTATTCCAGAATTTCAAACTGAGAAAATTGGATGTCATTTGAATATCCCACCATTTCATTGTGGTCCTCATACCTATCATCCTTGAGGATATCCATGTTGACCTAGATTCCTTGCAATTAAGCAGTCATCCATTCCATGGAGAGAGCCTGCACGACCAAAGAAGGAGCATGGTTCTCTATTATCTCTTCTTCCATGTCTACGTTTTCTAAGCACCACTAGCTCTAAGAATATTCTCTAGCTCCACTAGCAATAGTTTGGGCAAGATGCCCACCCCCTTTCACTCTCACCCCCTCTGCTTGGACATGTGTACAAAAAAAAAGGGAGAAGTTCTCTACCAAAGCCTAACCTTAGACCATCCAACCCATGCAATATTCCAACACCTAGAATGCCCTCCCAAGATCACCATAATAAGAGAGTTGCAAAATACGAGTACCATCACCTCCATAAAAGGATTGCAGAATACTAGTACCACCACCCCACAAGTCGAAGCCCAAAAACTCTCAATCTTTAGAGTTTCCAAAAGTACACCAGAAAAATAACACTAAGATTGGAATTGGTCACACAATCCACACAAACCTCTTCCTAATACTATAACACACTAAAAACCTCTCCGAAACATCAACCTAACACTTGAATATAACTTCATGAGCAGCCACTAAGGACTCACTAATGAGGAGACACACATTATATGGTTAAAAAAGTCGACTCAATAAACTAAATAATTTTTTTTTAATACATTATAAGTCGGAATAACCTAAATTCAGAATTAATATATTTTAAACCCCTCATGCTCCATGACCCTAATCAAATGACACATTAACCGGAACACGATAATTTCATCGGGGGACTTGTTAGAAATTAATGGAGATTAGGTGATATTTTTTTGTTACGTAGTTGTGATTGTGTTTTTTATTAGACATTCAGTTCCTATTATTTAGGAATCTGTTCTACCTAATGTATCTATTTAATTATTGATTCTGATTGAGAAACTCCAAGCGGGTGCATTGCTTGTGGGAGCTCCTGGTGATCTGCACCTGTGAGCTCCTGTGTGTTTGTAAAATTTCATGTCTTCTGCAATTATTTGACATGGTATCGAAGCTCAGGAAGAGCTGAGAGAGGCTGTGCATGAGGCAAGCCGTGAAGGCGAGTTTGGTGGCTCGTTCTCCGAGCTGCATTCTCTCCTTACTGCGTGAGGCAGTGTGAAGGTCGTGAGGGAGTTCTTACAAAGGCTGTGAAGGTGTTTTCTGTGGTGTGATCGTCTGAGCAGATCTGCTGTCTATTCTTTGTGAGTGGCAGAGAAAAGGAGTGCGGCTAGCGTGGTCACCGTGGAAGCATAAGTCACGGTGTTTGATTGCCGGAGAGCATTGATCTGTGTTTAGCGTCGACAACAAGAGAAGCAGCAGGGTCGATCTATGCGGAGGAGCTGTAAGAGGAGCCGTAAGATTGAATTCCAGACTGGTGAAGGCGGCGTAGAGAGCCACAAGCGCTCGATCTGTGGATGAGTTGATTTGTTGGAACACTCGTTTGGCAACGAATAATGCAGACTGTATTTCTGAGAGACTCAGTTATGTTTCCCATATAACGTGATTGGCGGATCATTGACTCAATTGCCTCCTTCTTTGTCCAACCTTGTTGTGAAGATACTTCCGGAAAGTACGTTCCAACGTGTCTTCTATTATCATCTGGATCATTAAACGCAATAATGATGCCACGCTTTTCGATCTTTCAGTCCAAATAATTGGTTGCATACTGTTCTTGTTGCTGTAAATATATATTGTTGATGTTGTTGCAGTACGTTTCAGAAAGGTGCACGCCGAGTATTTCTCCTTGAAGCTTGCCATTTCCAGATTTGTGTCAGAGCTATTTTTTTTTTGTTATGATCGAATTTGATTGCAGAATTTTTTATTTTATATATATATATATATATTGTCAATTATATATATATATATATATATATATATAGATATTGATTCGACAATTTGTTCCAAGTGTGGTTAAAAGAAAATTGGATACAATCAAGAGTTTTTATTCTCTTTCTCATTGAAACTTGAAGGCCCTCATTAAGTAAATCGTTTTTTATTCATTTTTTTTTTCCAAGATGAATGCTCAGATGGCAAATTATTTAAATGAAAGCAGCAAATTGGATGGTTCCAATTACACAAATTGGAAATTTAAGCTTCAGACTTTGCTTGAAGGATAAAATACCTATAGCATTTTCATCGGCGATGAAGGTAAGCCGACTGTTGCAAATGGTGGAACGAATCCAACAATTCAAGAATTGGAGAAAAGGGAGTTGAAGGCAAAAGTTCTACTAAAATTGTCAGTTAAAATTGTCATGCGCACTAGTTGACTCATTGATGTGTGTAGATTTCGTTGTGAAAAGTAGATGCGTTGTGGAACTTGAGTGTGCTTGCATCAAATATTCTAAGACTAAACCCAGATTCTCATGTGTCACGGAAATTCAAGATATGTCGTGTTCACTTAATAACTACTTGTAAATAATCTTAGGCTACTCATGTCCAATCTCAACTCATCCCACTTAACAAACACAACAACAAATCAATTCGGCTCACAATTTTGCATAAACGTTAAAGCAAGAAAATCAATTGCGTCGGGAGGAACGTAAAGATAATTTTCCAGATTTTGTGTGTGGCTCATAAAACATAACATTAATGGAGATGTTAGTCCCAAGAGAGGCCTACGTGTTATTAGGCATGAAGGGAACAATTCATATGTAGAAGAGAAAAGGTTCCATAATGTGCATATTATGTATATTGCTCAAAGTTGTAAGATAATTATATTAAATGGATATACTCCAATATAATCATATAGGTTATACAATCAATATATATTTATGTCATGTGAATCCAAGTTTTTTTGTATATTATTAGAGAAAGAAAAATAATGCAAAGAAGATTTTGAAGTTTAAATATATATGTGGTTAAGAGTGTTAAGATTTAGGTAAAATAAATATGGGCGTCATTTTGACATTCTAGTAAGGATAAGAGAGTTATATCCTTAGTTAATATAGTGGGATTAGAACTAACTCGCACAATTTTTTTCTCAAAAATATGGGAATGAAGGTAGGATGATTTCTCTCAATAGAAATAAATTCTTATGTAGAATTAATGATACATGTTAGTATCATCAAACAAATTAATAATAAGTATAGTGATAAGGGAAATGACTAGCGCAAGTTGAGAACAAAGATTCTTAACATAATAACCATTGTATCGTGGACGAAAAAAATGAGACAAGCGGTAATATGTGAAGGTGATATTTAGAAATATTATACAAGAATATTTCTTGATAATTAAGGGAGTAACCTTAATTAAAGCTGAAAAATTAATTCATTTCTTGAAAGTCTATAGTAGGATAGCACTACACCAGCATTGATTTCTATAAGTAGAAAAGAAAAATTTAGTAAGTGGAGTTGTTATAAATTGTTATAAATTAATTAGTAATCAATAAGGTTGTTGAACTTTAGAATGATCTTAAATTAATAATAATAATAATAATTATTATTATTATTACTATTATTATTATTATTATTATAATATATAAAGAGTATCATTCCTAGAATAATGATTTTTACTATATGTTTTTATTTTTGACGAATTCATTTCCGTTTATTTTTGTGAGTTTTTATTTAATCAAAACATTCAATTTATATTGCTAAATTGAAAAGTACATATATAGTTTTTACTGCTTGTCTTACCTCATTTCGACCAGATTTGTTGGGAAGGAGAGTTCAAGTATATAGCACCAAATTTAACATAGCATGATATTTAGCATTAAACATCTTATTTATGGAGGCATGGAAGCCATATTAACCAAAATAATGACAAAATAAGCAAACAACAAATCAATGATACTTTAAGGTGGCAGATGTGCAACATGTTTGTGTTGCTTCTCATGCATATGGAAGCCTACCTGTTCCATCAAGCCTCTATCACTTGTAGTTTTTACTGAGTTCGACAAAGTTATTCCAGAATTTCAAATTGAGAAAATTGGGTTTCATTCTAATATGCCACCATTTCATTGTGGTAATCATACCTGTGATCGTGCACAATATCCAAGTTGACCAAAGAAAGAGCATGATTATTTGTTATCTCCTCTTCTACGTTTGTATTGTCTTAGCACTCTTCACTCTAAGAATATTATCTAACTCTAATAGCAATGGTTTGGGCAAGATGTCCACCCCCTTTGCACTGTCACCCCCTCTTCTTTGACATGTCTACAAAAATGGAGAAGTTCTCTACCAAATCGTGACTCGAGACCAGCGAATCCACGCAATACTCCAACACCCCAAATTCCTCCCAAGATCACCATAGTAAGAGGGTTGCATAATACGAGTACCACCACCCCACAAGTGGAAGCGTGGAAACTCTCCATCTCTAGAATCTCCAACAATACACTAGAAAAGTAACACCAAGATTGGAATTGATCACACATTCCAGACAAACTTCTTCTAAATGCCATGATAATGCACGAAAGACCTCCCTAAGACATCAACCAAACACTTGAATGAAACTTCATGAGCAAAATTTGAGACACACATTGGGTGGTTCCAAAAAATTTGACTCAATAATCTAAATAAACTTTTTTTAATACATTATAAATCGAAATAACCTAAATTCAGAATTAATAAATTTTAAAATCCCTCATGCTCCATGTCCCTAATCAAATGACACATAAACTGAAACAAAAATAATTTCATTGGGGGACTTTCAAAATCACCACATGCTCCAAAATCTCAAGGTTTTAGGGGCATTGAGGAATATTGTCGAATTAATCTCCGTGTTTTCTAGGTGTGTCAGTACACTTTTTCATTTCAAAAGTGGTGTATCAGTAGACAACTATTTTTTCGTGATCATTGATAGATTCTCTAAGATTTCCATTATGTCGGTCTGTAAGAAGAATATCACAGCAGAAGCCACTGCTAAACTCTTCTTTAAACGAGTGTGGGTGCATTTTGGGATCCCATAGTCTATGATCTTAGATCAGGACAACGGGTTCCTCAACACATTTTGGTCTAGCCTATGGTCAATCTTGGACACCAAGCTCACTAAGTCCACAGCTTTTAATACCCAAAAGAATGGCCAGACATAGGTCGTCAACATGATGATTATACATATTATATGCATGTACATTTAAAATCATCCATGCACATGGGATGAGATCCTTCCGTATGTACAAAATAGTTATAATCGGGCTCTCCACATCTCAACCGACTACAGCCCCTTTCAGGTGGGCTTGGGGTTCTAGCTACTATGTCTCGTTGACGTAGCCATGCTATTTGTGGCTGCTCGTGCCAATTCTTCTCATGTCCAGTCTGAAGATGACAAAGCAAACAACTTCATTGAGCACATTCAGCACATCCACCAGCAGGTTCATGACATATTGGCTAGGGCCAATGCTAAGTACAAGTAATGACATGACCAAAATTGGGTGCCACACCACTTCAAGGTGGGCAACAAAGTGTGACTACATTTATAGAAGGAGTGCCTCAGTGGACCCCACTGCAAGCTTTGCCCGATTCGATGTGGGTCATAGACCATCACCAAGGTTGTAGAGAACAATTACTTTGAGCTTAGTATTCCACCATTCCTTGTTTTACATCTAGTATTGAATGTTGATTGACTTCGACCCTATTTCCCACCTCTACTGGACAACTATAGCATTGCAGAAAAACTTGCACCAACAGATTTAAACCTTGATTGTATGGAATAGGCCACCAACAGTAGATCCAATTGTATCGGGTTGAAAAAGTTGGCCATCTCGTGCACCAAGGAAAGTGATTCACTAGGGACCAAGTTCAGCGGAACTTTCCTCATCTCATGGAGGAACTCACCACAATGGAGACCATTGCTTCCTAAGGGGCGAGGAATGATCCAGGTGGATATTGGTGGTGGCACGCCTATTCCACTTAGGGCCCCACCATTGTTTCTTTCAATTTCCTTAATTATAACACAATTTATTATTTTTAGTTCTTTTTCGGGTCCTAAACTTTCGGAGCCATTTTGAGGCTCTGAATGACATTTTTTGGACATCAAACCTCCGAAAAATATGATTCTGTTCCAGTTTGGAAGGAGAGATCAAATATATAGCACCAAATTTAACATAGAATCAGATTTAACAATTTACATCTTATTTATGGAGGGACGTAAGCCATATTAACCAACAAAATGACAAAATAAGAAAACAACCAATCAACGATATTTCAAGTTGGCCAATGTACAACATGTTTGTCTTTCTACTCATGCATATAGAATTCGATGTGTTCCAAACAACCCTCTATCACTTGCAGTCTTTTCTCAGTTCGATGAAGTTATTCCATAATTTCAAATTGAGAAAATTGGATGTCATTTGTATATGCCACCATTTTGTTGTTATTCTCAGACCTGTGATCATTGAGGATATCGAAGTTGACGTGGATTCCTTGCAATTAATTAGTTATCCATTCCATGGAGAGAGTTGACACCACACAACCAAATAAGGAGCACGGTTCTGTGTTATCTCCTCTTCTATATCTATATTGTGGAAGCGCTCCTAGCTCTGAGAAGATTCTCTAACTCCACTAGAAATGGTTTTGGAAATATACCCACCCCATTTTCATTGTCACCCCTTGTGTTGTGACATGTCTACAAAAAAAAGGAAAATTTATCTACCAAAGCCTAACTCGAGACCATCTAACCCATGCAACACTCCATTGTAAGAGGGTTGCAAAATACAAGTACCACCACCCGACAAGCGGAAGCCCCAAGACTCTCCATCTATAGACTCTCTAGCTCTACATGAGAAAAATAACACCAAGATTGGAACTAGTCAAATTCCAGACAAACTTCTTCCAAATGCCAATATAATGCACAATAGACCCTCCCGAGACATAATACATCAACCTAACAATTGAATAAAACTTCATGAGTAGCCACTAAAGACTCACTAATGATGAGACACACATTGGGTTGTTACAATTTGGCAAAGGTCTGGGGATAAAGAAGGAACCTCGTGATGTGATTTCAAAGGTACATGTTCCCTTCATCCAAGGGTCCATGTAGAAGATTCATTGGATTCTTAAGTAAAAGGTTTCTTCCACAATTAGGTCCCCAAAAACCATTTGAAAATCACTTATGTTAGTGAAAGAACATGTACCTTAAAAATATGTAAGTTGTTTATGTAATCACAAGTTCATGTGGAACCTAGTACATTGGAGAAACTAGTCGTTGCTAAATTAGAGTATTTATGAGCATGATATAGACATAAAAAATTATAGGATTCATCCCTCGTAATTGGTAGAGCATGCGGAGGGGATGAAACACTACATCTATTTTAAACAGGCCGAGGTCATTGCTAGAATCAATCATTTACATAACGGGATGTTCAGAGAGGCCATAGAAATTGACAGAATGCCTGATAATGAGAATAGAGATGATGGCTAGAGGATTTGCAGTTATTGAATCCGTTCTCTTTCCTCTTAATTATCTTCATTTTCGAGTGTTTTTCCTTCATCCTATTATTTATTTATTCCCTTTTTCGATTAATGTGCTTGTTCATTATTATATATATATATATCCCATTTTTTTTTATGAAATATACATATCTAATTAGCTAGTCTTTGTTTTTGTTTATAATAATTATATTTTACTTTAGAATATTATCATACTTTGATTTTTTGTATTTTAGTTGTATTGAAAAAATAATTCTCGATTTATACATAGCTTACCTTAATTTTTTCTGATGTACTTTCATTTGGCTTTATTACATTTATTTATTTTCAAATTTAAATCTATTGATTATTATAAATTAATTAGTAATCAATAATCTTGTTGAACTTTACAACAAAGTTAAATTAATAATCATATATATATATATGAAAAATCATTTCTACAATAATGATTTTTACTACAAGTTTTAATGTTGACTAAGCTATTTTGAGTTTATTATCTTCAGAATTTTTTTTTTATGAAAACATTTAATTTATTACTAAATACAAAACAAGTACATAGATACTTTGTATTTCTCATGGTACCTATGACATTTGTTGGAAAGGAGAGTTCAAGTATATAGTATAGCATTAGATTTAACAATTAACATGTTGTTTGTGGAGTGACCTAAACCATATTAACCAAAAAAAAATGATAAAATAACCAAACAACCAATCAACGATATTTGAAGGTGGCCAATGTGAAACATGTTTGTTTTTATTTTCATACAAATGGAAGTCCACGTGTTCCAACCAAGTCTCTATCACTTGCAATCTTTGCTGAGTTAGGAGAACTTATTCTAGAATTTCAAACTGAGAAAATTGGATGTCATTTGAATATCCCACCATTTCATTGTGGTCCTCATACCTATCATCCTTGAGGATATCCATGTTGACCTAGATTCCTTGCAATTAAGCAGTCATCCATTCCATGGAGAGAACCTGCACGACCAAAGAAGGAGCACGGTTCTCTATTATCTCTTCTTCCATGTCTACGTTTTCTAAGCACCACTAGCTCTAAGAATATTCTCTAGCTCCACTAGCAATAGTTTGGGCAAGATGCCCACCCCCTTGCACTCTCACCCCCTCTGCTTTGACATGTCTACAAAAAAAAAGGGAGAAGTTCTCTACCAAAGCCTAACCTTAGACCATCCAACCCATGCAATATTCCAACACCTATAATGCCCTCCCAAGATCACCATAATAAGAGAGTTGCAAAATACGAGTACCATCACCTCCATAAAAGGATTGCAGAATACTAGTACCACCACCCGACAAGCCGAAGCCCAAAAACTCTCAATCTTTAGAGTTTCCAACAATACACCAGAAAATTAACACTAAGATTGGAATTGGTCACACAATCCACACAAACCTCTTCCTAATACTATAACACACTAAAAACCTCTCCAAAACATCAACCTAACACTTGAACATAACTTCATGAGTAGCCACTAAAGACTCACTAATGATGAGACACACATTATATGGTTAAAAAACTCGACTGAATAATCTAAATAGTTTTTTTTAGTACATTATAAATCAGAATAACCTAAATTCAGAATTAATATATTTTAAACCCCTCATGCTCCATGCCCCTAATCAAATGACACATTAACCGGAAAAGATAATTTCATCGGGGGACTTGTTAGAAATTAATGGAGATTAGGTGATTTTTTTTTGTTACGTAGTTGTGATTGTGTTTTTTATTAGACATTCAGTTCATATTATTTAGGAATCTGTTCTACCTAATGTATTTATTTAATTATTGATGTTGAATGAGAAACTCCAAGCGGGTGCATTTGCTTGTGGGAGCTCCTAGTGATCTGCACCTGTGAGCTCCCGTGTGTTTGCCAACTTTCATGTCTTCTGCAATTATTTGACATGGTATCGGAGCTCAGGAAGAGCTGAGAGAGGCTATGCGTGAGGCAAGCCATGAAGGCGAGTTTGGTGGCTTGTTCTCCGAGCTGCATTCTCTGTTTACTGCATGAGGCAGTGTGAAGGCCGTGAGGGAGTTGTTACAAAGGCTGTGAAGGTGTTTTCTGTGGTGTGATCGTCTGAGCAGATCTGCTGTCTATTCTTTTTGAGTAGCAGAGAAAAGGAGTGCGGCCAGCGTGGTCACTGTGGAAGCATAAGTCACGGTGTTCGATTGCCGGAGAGCATTGATCTATGTTTAGCGTCGACAACAAGAGCAGCAGCAGGGTCGATCTGTGCGGAGGAGCTGTAAGAGGAGCCGTAAGATTGAATTCCAGACTGGTGAAGGCGGCGTTGAGAGCCACAAGCGCTCGATCTGTGGATGAGTCGATTTGTTGGAACACTCGTTTGGCAACGAATAATGCGGACTGTATTTTTGAGAAACTCAGTTATGTTTCCCATATAACCTGATTGGCGGATCATTGACTCAATTGCCTCCTTCTTCGTCCAACCTTGTTGTGAAGATACTTCCGACAAGTACGTTCCAACGTGTCTTCTATTATCATCTGGATCATTAAATGCAATAATGATGCCATGCTTTTCGATCTTTCAGTCCAAATAATTGGTTGCATACTTTTCTTGTTGCTGTAAACATATATTGTTGGTGTTATTTCAGTCGACTTGAAAACCCTCCCACGCAGCAGTACGTTTTAGAAAGGTGCACGCAAAGTATTGCTCCTTGAAACTCGCCATTTCCAGATTTGTGTCAGAGCTGTTTTTTTTTTTTTGTGATCGAATTTGATTGCAGAAGTTTTTATTATATATATATATATATATATATATATATATATATATATATATATATATATATATATTGATTCGACAATTTGTTCCAAGTGTGGTTAAAAAAAAGTTGCATACAATCAAGAGTTTTTATTCTCTTTCTCATTGAAACTTGAAGGCCCTCATTAAGTAAATATTTTTTTATCCATTTTTTTTTTCCAAGATGAATGCTCAAATGGAAAATTATTTAAATGAAAGCAGCAAATTGGATAGTTCCAATTACACAAATTGGAAATTTAAGCTTCAGACTTTGCTTGAAGGACAAAATACCTATAGCATTGTCATCGGCGATGAAGGTAAGCCGACTGTTGCAAATGGTGGAACGAATGCAACAATTCAAGAATTGGAGAAAAGGGAGTTGAAGGAAAAAATTCTACTAAGATTGTCAGTTAAAGATTGCATCATCCCTCATATTCGGGATTGCAAGAAAGCGAATGAAATCTGGACAAGTCTCAAAGACATGTATGAAATCAAGAACACCAGCTGAACCTTGTTCCTCAGGAAGAAGATCCTCTCAATCAAGATGCAGGAGAATGATTCTATTTCGTCATTCCTATCCCGGATAAAGGAAGTTAAAGATAAACTATCTGATATTGGTAAAATCGTAGCAAATGATGATCTGGTGACAATCACCATGAACGGTATGATGGATGACTATCAGATGTTTATAACTGGATTGAATGTAAGGGAAAAGCCTCCGTGTTTTGAAGAGCTTACTAGAATTTTGCTACAAGAAGAGGAAAGGAGGTCGTCTCTCAAACCTCAAGATCCAGATCTTGCATTGATAACAAAGTTCAAGCCAAAAGGGAGAGCGATGGCTAATCATAGGAGGGGCAACACATCAAAAATTACACCACAAGGTACGACCTCGTATAAAAATGACTCTGCTCTTAAATGCTTTTATTGTGGTAAGATAGGCCATATTGCTAAATTTTGTCATAAAAAGAAGGCAAATCAAGAGAGGTACAAGTAGAGAAGACATGCAGGTCATTTGGTAGATGCAGATGCAGATACGGACCCAGATCAGAATCTGGATGTTAGACTGTTTATGGCTGAGGCTGACACTGTTACTAAGGAGGATGAATCAGATAAATGGTTCGTGGATTCTGGAGCCTCCTCGCATATGTCAGGTAAAAATCAATGGTTCAGGAATTTTAAAGAATATGCAGGTAAAATTCTATGTTGATGAAGGGACATGGGGTCATGCTTATACGATGGTAAGATCAGGAATATATCTGATGTGTGGTATGTTCTTGGCATTAAGAAGAACCTAATTTTTGTGTCAAAGATTACAGATCAAGATCTCAAGGTAGAATTTTTAAAATCTCATTGCATTATTAAATATTTGTTGGATCAGATGAAGCCCATTGCTACAGGTATTCGCATAGGAGGACTCTACAAATTGGATGTGAAAAGTACGCCTCAGCAAGCCTTGATGTCGTCGAATAAGTCTGCTGAAAATTTGTGGCATCAACGACTTGGGCATATTAATTTTGGTGATCTCCTTCTGCTGCAAAACAAAGGTATGGTAGAGGGTCTTCCTGTTTTGAAAAATTTGCATACTGACTGTGAGGCATGTGCGTTCGGTAAACAACATAGAGATGAATTTCCTGCCATTAAAGATAGAAAACAGAGGGATATACTCGAACTTGTACATACTGACGTATGTGGCCCGATGCAGACAAGGTCGTTAGGGGGGGGCTATTATTTTGTAATCTTTGTTGATGAATGTACAAGATTCGCATGGGTGTATTTTCTTAAACAGAAAATTCATGATTTTGAATATTTCAAGCAATTCAGAAATGTTATTGAGAAGCAAACAAGAAATTTCATCAGGATTCTTGATCAGATCAAGGGGGCGAATTCAAGAAAGGAGTCTTCATCAAATATTGCAACGAGCATGGGATACAACAGCAATTCACAACACCTTACACTCCTCAGCAGAATGGAGTTGCTGAGAGGAAAAACAAAACACTGGTGGAGTGTGCTCGCATTATGTTGAAAGGTAAGAATCTAACCAATGGTTTTTGGGCAGAAGCTGTTAATACTGCAGTGTATTTAAAGAATAGGAGTCCTATTAAAAGTCTTGAGTATAAAACTCCTTTTGAATCATTGTTTGACTTCAAGCCTGCAGTAAGTCATCTTAGAGTATTTGGTTGTAAAGCTTTGCACATGTTCCCAAAGAGAACAGGAAGAAGTTAGATTCAAAGGCCATTAAATGAACGTTCATTGGATACTTCAGTGAGTATAAGGCTTATAAATTGTTTGACCCTGCTACTCACAAGGTGTTTGTTAGTAGAGATGTATTATTCCATGAACAGATTGATGATGGAAGTCCTGTCCAAAACAATGAAGAATGGCATATGCCCTTACTCTCAGAAGACGATAGCGAAACAGGAGTCAGTCAGCAACAGGAACAGAAGCAGGAACAACAACAAGAATAGCAGCAGGTACAGCAGCAGTAGGATAATGTGGAGTTCAGTCCACAAAGGGAAGAAACAAGCAGAATAATTGAACCCCCACCACTTAGAAGATCAACCAGGCCAAGATATTTACCAGCTCAATATAGGGCTTGTGCGCTTATGACTGGTATGTTAAACATTGCAGAACCTTCTAATTTTTATGAAGCAAGTAAAAGTCTTGAATGGAAGAAAGCAATTAATGAGGAATATGAATCTATCATTAAGAACAATACTTGGGATCTAGTAAAACTTCTTGATGATAAAAAACCCATAGGTTGCGAATGGTTATTTAAGTTGAAATTTAGAGCAGATGGCTCTATTGATAAACACAAAGCAAGGTTGGTGGCAAAGGGATATTCCCAAATAGAAGGTATTGATTTTAAGGAGAAATTTGCCCCTGTTGCAAAATTAAACACCATCAGAATGATTATTGCTTTAGCCACTAAACATCATTGGAAAATACATCAGTTAGATGTTAAATCTAATTTCTTAAATGGTGATTTAAAAGAAGAAGTATACTTAGTACAACCTGAAGGATTTGTTAAGAAGGGAGAAGAACATCTAGTGTGTAGATTAAAGAAAGCTTTATATGGTTTAAAGCAGGCCCCTAGATCCTGGTATGAAAAAATTGATTCTTTTTTCCTCATGAATGGTTATGAAACGAGCAAAAATGATCCCAACTTATATACCATGTTTAATAATGAAGGACAGATAGTGGTGATTTCTTTGTATGAGCTCCTGATGATCTGCACCTGTGAGCTCCTGTGTGTTTGCCAAATTTCATGTCTTCTGCAATTATTTGACAGGACTTTCAAAGTCCCCTCATGCTCCAAAATCTCAAGGTTTTAGGGGCGTTGAAGAATATTTTCGAATTAATCTCCGTGTTTTCTAGGTGTGTCGGTACACTTTTTTGTTTCAAAAGCGGTGTATTTGTAGTCTTATATATGATTATATATAAGTAAAATAGAAACATACATTTATAGTGGTGAGGAATCATTCTCGCATTATTGATTTCGATTCTGAAATTTCAATCATAAAATATTCCCGAACTTTGGGAAACATGGCGGCACGCGGTTCAACATCGTCTTCAGACAATGCGTCTATTTCTTTCGAAGAAAAGTTCTCTGCGTCGAACGATGATTCTTCAGAAGACATGAGAGTAGGCGATTAACGGAGGACCACAAAGATATCTTTTAACGAGACAGCCTAGTAATTCCAAAAACGAGAAAGGTGAGGCCATAATTAAAGATGAAGAAATGGTTCGTAAAACAGTTGGGACTTCAGAGAATTTAGAAGTTGATGAAATGGATGGAGAAGGGGTAGTATGTAGTTGTTGCTATAGGGAATTTCAATTTGAAAATGTGGTACAGTGTGGAGATGGGCATGAGTTTTGCTATAGAGAAGCAGGTTTATCAAATCCTTTATGGAGGTGTGAGGGCACATGGCTCTCTATATTGCTTCGCTGCCGATGAATACTGCAAGGAATCAATTCCCTTGCCAGAGATTACTAAAGCTATTCCAAATGATGTTGTTGAAAGATATGACTATCGGCAGGCAGAAGACGCGTTAGCTGAAGCCAAAATTGAGAATTTAATTTATTGTTCATTTTGTCGCATTCCATATGAAATAGACAATTGTGCACAAGTCTTTGACTATCCAGACCCTAAATGTTTAAAATCTTCATGTATTCAATGCAAGGGGTTGATTCACTTACCACTGCGCTGTGAATAGGTTGATGAAAAATCAGCTGAAACTGCTCTTCGTAGGCAAGTTGAAGAGAGGATGGCGAAAGCTATGATAAGAGAATGTAATGTTTGCAAGTCATCGATAATCAAGTCGGGTGGATGCAATACCATGACATGTGGTTGTGGGAACAAAATGTGTATTTGTGGTCCACGCATTGGGGAACTAGGGAACCCCTGTCCACAATGCAACAAATGTTATATTTATGACTCTGATATAGAATTTAATGAGGCTCTCACTGCCAGGGAGGAAGCCTTCAAGGAATTGGCTGCCATAAATCCTGAGTTGCATGCTCTGGAAATTGGACCTCCCCTCGAATGGGTAATACCACAACCATCCACAGAGCGGCAGACGAGTCGTACACAACCTTTTCGTAAATGTGAATATATAATTCCAGAAGAATACAAATCTCTACTTGCTAGGGTGGAAGCCAAGAATGAAGATAAGAAGGACCTGCTTTCTAGGGTGGAAATGATTCGCATGAATCGTCCATTGCCTGATCTGGAAATTCGACGTCGCCTCAATAGGTTGGAATTCAACGTACATGGGGATCAACTAATTCAACGTACATGGGGATCAACTTGAAAATCGTTCAAATGAACTTAGACCTATGCAAAAGTTCAACATAGACGGTAATCAACTTGCAAATATGGATGTACCTCCACCGCTACCTGTGACGCAATTGTTCGATCATGGTGATCATCTTGCAAACATGCCTCTTCCTCGGTCGTCACCTCCTCCTCCAGAATCGCTGGAACATGGTGGTCAAATTTCAAAGGATGGTGCAACTGCACGCTTACGTCCAGAAAGTCCCTAAATATTTGGCTATATTATTGTTGTATTCTAAAAAATATTTGTACCCTATTATCAAGTATTCCTATGTCACATCCTTATTTACAACTAGAATAAGTGGGATCATAAACAGTTCTTCACACTAGTCCTCAAATTCTTTATAAAACATAGGTTGAATGGGAAAGTGTCTCTATTATCTTTATTTTAGTTAATGAATTATATTTATATTTATTTAGGTATTATAGTTTATCATAGTAAAATTGTAAAATACAATTTGTTATCTTACATTTAAAATATTTATTAAGTATGTACATTTATTGAGTGGATAGGTTAAAATAGAAAATAGTTAAATTTGATAGATGAATATGAAGAAGCATTTTTAAGATGTAAAAATGATAATTGACAATTGTCTTATTCTTAAGATTGCTTAACCTAGAAAATCATTTTTTACTATTAACATCTACCTTGAGCCAAGTATAGATGTAGTTTTAAAGCAAGAATGAGGATAATTTACTTATGCTTCAAGTAAAATTAGAATATGGAGAATCAATTAAGTACACTTCAGTAAAAATACCCTAAAACTTAGTGTTGACATTAGAGTTAGTTTTTTAATGACAATTTAGGATATCCTTTGTCAAAGGTAAGGAAAAAAATGTGATGGATGCTCTAAGTGACACAAATACATTTAATTTGATATGATCACTTATGGTATAATTAAGAGACCATATTTTAAACCACACTATAAATCATAGTTCTTACCAACAAATAAAACCACCATATAGTTGTTACAGTTATTCAATTTGTTAAGAAGTAATTATGTATCATTTCTCTCTAGTAATGAGAATATAATTTTCCTATGACTCAATACATGATTAATCTCTATTAGGTTTATTATCTAACAAATTCCCTTTAGATAAAATTCCACTAGTGTGTGTAGAAACTATATTATTTAATACATAATCAAGTTATGTTAATTCTACTAATGAGAGAGATCTAACACTCCTCAACATACTTCGCACACCTTAACATGCTTTAGCACACACTAATATTCCTTGGTACCTTGCAAGTCTTAGAACATCTCTGTACCTAGAACATCTTACCATGACTAGGACAACTAAGCACATGTTTGAAGTCCCTATAATAGCATCACTCTCCGAGCATGTGTTGGCATGCCTTGTAGTGCCTAGCATGCCTAAGCACTTATTGACATGCTTTGATATTCCCCAGCATGCCTTACTAGTGCTTAACATACCTTGTCACTCCCTCCTTGGCATGTTATCTAGAAATCGTTGACACTTGTGACACCCTCATATTCATTCACTTCCATGCATTTTTACCTAGTGGTCCCTTCTATTTCCCTAGTACTCCATAACACTCCTCAACATGAATTATCAATCTTTGTCGCTTCTTATCACACTTCAAAAAGCCGTTTCACTTTCAAAATCGACATAAAAAATATCACATAAAAAAAAAAAAATTAATAAAAAAAAACAACAAAATGAAAAAAATTTAAAGTGCCAAAAACATGCTCAATTTTTTTTTTCTTCATTCTGTATCGCCATTTTTTTCAAGATCAAGTGTTTTTCTTGATACTTCAAAAAGTAGGTAACAATGAGGTTACCTATTTCATCGGTAATAGTGTTAACTTTCGGAGCCATTTTGAGGCCCTAAATGACATTTTTTGGGCATCAAACCTCCAACAAATATGAGTCTGTTCCGATTGGGAAGGAGAGCTCAAATATATAGCACCAAATTTAACTCAGAATCATATTTAACAATTTACATCTTATTTATGGAGGGACCTAAGCCATATTAACCAAAAAAATGACAAAATAAGCAAACAACCATTCAACGATATTTCATGTTGGCCAATGTACAACATGTTTGTCTTTCTACTCATGCATATGGAAGTCCATGTGTTCCAACCAACCCTTTATCACTTGCAGTCTTTTCTTAGTTTGACGAAGTTATTCCATAATTTCAAATTGCGAAAATTGGATGTCATTTGAATATGCCACCATTTAATTGTTATTCTCATACCTGTGATCCTCGAGGATATCCAAGTTGAGGTGGATTCCTTGCAATTAATCAATTATCCATTCCATGGAGAGAGTCGACACCACACAACCAAAGAAGGAGCATGGTTCCGTGTTATCTCCTCTTCTATATCTATATTTTCGAAGCGCTTCTAGCTCTAAGAATATTCTCTAACTCCACTAGAAATGGTTTAGGAAAGATGCCCACCCCATTTGCACTTTCACCCCCTGTGTTGTGACATGTCTAAAGAAAAAGGAGAATTTATCTACCAAAGTGTAACTCGAGACCAACCAACCCATGCAATACTCCATTATAAGAGGGTTACAAAATACAAGTACCACCACCCCACAAGCGGAAGCCCTAAGACTCTCCATCTATAGACTCTCCGGCTCTACAGGAGAAAAATAACACTAATATTGGAATTGGTCAAATTCCAGACAATTTTCTTCCAAATGCCACTATAATGCACAAAAGACCTCCCTGAGACATCAAGACATCAACCTAAAAATTGAATGGAACTTCATGAGTAGCCACTAAAGACTCCCTAATGATGAGACACACATTGGGTTGTTACAATTTGGCAAAGGTCTGAGGATAAAGAAGGAACCTCATGTGATGTGATTTCAAAGGTACATGTTCCCTTCATCCAAGGGACCATGGAAAAGATTCATTAGATTCTTAAGTAAAAGGTTTCGTCCACCATTAGGCTCCTAAAAACGATTTGAATCTCACTTATATTAGTGAAAGAACATATACCTTAAAAATATGTAAGATGTTTATGTAATCACAAATTCGTGTGGAACCTAGTACATTGGAGAAACTAGTCGTTGCTAAATTAGAGTATTTATGAGCATCATATAGACATCAAACATTATAGGATTCACCCCTCATAATTGGTAGAGGATGCAGAGAGGATGAAACACCACATATATTTTAAAGAGGTCGAGGTCATTGCTATAATCAATCATTTACATAACGGAATGTTAAGAGAGGCCATAGAAATTGAGAGAAGGCTTGATAATGATAATAGAGATGATTGCTAGAGGATTTGGAGTGATTAAATCCTTTCCCTTTGCTCTTAATATCTTCATTTTCGATTGTTTTTCCGTCACCCTATTATTTATGTATTCCCTTTTTCGATTAATGTTCTTGTTCATTATATATATATACCACATTTTTTTATAAAATATACATATCTAATTAGCTAGTTTTTTTTTTTATATATAATAATTATATTTTACTTTAGAATGTTATCATACTTTGATTTTTAGTATATATATATATTACCTTAATTTTTTCTCTTGAATAAGTCAATATGTTTTCATATTCTTATATGAATTAGTTGATGTACTTTCATTTGGCTTTATTACATTTATTTATTTTCACATTTAAATCTATTAATTATTATAAATTAATTAGTAATCAATAATCTTTTTGAACTTTACAACGAAGTTAAATTAATAATCATATATATATTAAAAATCATTTCTAGAATAATGATTTTTACTACAAGTTCTAATGTTGACTAAGTTATTTTGAGTTTATTTTTTTCAGATTTTTTTTTTTAATCAAAACATTTAATTTATATTACTAAATACAAAAAAAGTACATATATACTTTGTATTTCTCATCTTACCTACGAGATTTGTTGGAAAAGAAAGGTCAAGTATATTGTATATCATCAGATTTAACAATTTACATGTTGTTTGTATATCATTAGATTTAACAATTTACAAAATAAGCAAACCAATCAATGATATTTCAAGGTGGCCAATGTGAAACATGTTTGTTTTGCTTTTCATAGATATGGAAGTCCACGTGTTCCAACCAAGTCTCTAACACTTGCAATCTTTGTTGAGTTGGGAGAAGTTATTCAAGAATTTCAAATTGAGAAAATTGGATGTCATTGAATATGCCACCATTTCATTGTGGTCCACATACCTGTGATCCTCATGGATATCCATGTTGACCTAGATTTCTTGCAATTAAGCAGTCATCCATTCCATGGAGAGAGCTTGCACCACACGACCAAAGAAGGTGCACGGTTCTCTATTATCTCCTCTTCTATGTCTATATTGTCTAAGCACCACTAGCTCTAAGAAGATTCTCTAAGTACACTAGCAATAGTTTGGGCAAGATGCCCACCACTTGCACTCTCACCCCCTCTGCTTTGACATGTCTACAAAAAAAGGGAGAAGTTCTCTACCAAAGCCTAACCTGAAACCATCCAGCCCATGCAATATTCCAACACCCGGAATGCCCTCCCAAGATCACCATAATAAGAAGGTTGCAAAATACGAGTACCACCACCCCCATAAAAGGATTGCAGTATACTAGTACCACCACCCCACAAGCGGAAGCCCAAAAGCTCTCAATCTTTAGAGTGTCCAACAATACACTAGAAAAATAACCCTAAGATTGGAATTGGTCACCCAATCCACACAAAATTCTTCCAAATACCACTATAATACACTAAAGACCTCCCCGAAACATCAACCTAACACTTGAATAGAACTTCATAAGCAGCCACTAAAGACTCACTATGATGAGACACACATTGAGTGGTTAAACAACTCGACTCAATAATCTAAATAAATTTTGTTAATACATTATAAAACTCAATAACCTAAATTCAGAATTAATATATTTTAAACCACTCATGCTCCATGCGGTTAAACAACTCGACTCAATAATCTAAATAATTTTTTTTAATACATTATAAAACGCAATAACCTAAATTCATAATTAATATATTTTAAACCACTCATGCTCCATGCCCCTAATCAAATCACACATTAACCGGAACATGATAATTTCATTGGGGGCTTTCAAAATCACCTCGTGCTGCAAACTCTCAAGGTTTTAGGGGTGTTGAAGAATATTGTCGAATTAATCTCCGCGTTTTCTAAGTGTGTCGGTACACTTTTTCATTTCAAAAGCGGTGTATATGTAGTCTTATATATGATTATATATAAGTAAAATAGAAACATAGATTTATAGTGGTGAGGAATCATTCTCGCATTATTGATTTCGATCGTGAATTTTCAATCAGAAAATCTTCACGAACTTTGGGAAAGATGGCGGCACGCGGTTCAACATCGTCTTCAGAAAATGCTTCTTTTTCTTTCCAAGAAAAGTTCTCTGCGTCGAACGATGAATCTTCAGAAGACATGAGAGTAGGCGATGAACGGAGGACCACAGAAGCAGAAAGATCTTTTTTAACGAGACAGCCTAGTAATTCCCAAAACGAGAAAGGTGAGGCCATAATTAAAGATGAAATGGTTCGTAAAACAGTTGGCACTTCAGAGAATTTATAACTTGATGAAATTAATGGAGGAGGGGTAGAATGTAGTTGTTTCTATTGGGAATTTCAATGGGAAAATGTGGTACAGTGTGGAGATGGGCATGAGTTTTGTTTTGAATGTGTAGAGAAGCAGGTTAATCAAATCCTTTATGGAGGTGTGAGGGCACATGGCTCTCTATCTTGCTTCGCTGCTGATGAAGACTGCAAGGAATCAATTCCCTTGTCAGAGATTAGTAAAGCTATTACAAATGATGTTGTTGAAAGATATGAATATCGGCAGGCACAACACGCGTTAGCTGAAGCCAAAATTGAGAATTTAATTTATTGTCCATTTTGTAGCATTCCATATGAAATAGACAATTGTGCACAAGTCTTGGACTTTCCAAACCCTAAATGTTTAAAATATTCATGTATCCAATGCAAGGGGTTGAGTCACTTACCACTGCGCTGTGAAGAGGTTGATGAAAAATCAGCTGAAACTACTCTCCGTAGGCAAGTTGAAGAGAGGATGGCGAAAGCTGTGATAAGAGAATGTAATGTTTGCAAGTCATCGATAATCTAGTCGGGTGTATGCAATACCATGAGATGTGGCCGTGGGAACAAAATGTGTTATGTTTGCAGACAGACGATTTCAAATTTTCATTTTTGTATTTGTGGTCTACGTATTGGCGAATTAGGGAAACCCTGTGCACAATGCAACAGCTGTTATATTTATGACTGTGAGATAGAAGTTAATGAGGCTCTCGCTGCCAGGGAGGAAGCCTTCAAGGAATTGGCTGCCATAAATCCTGAGTTGCATGGTCAGGAAATTGGACCTCCCCTTGAATGGGTAATACCACAACCATCCACAGAGGGGCAGACAAGTCATACGCAACCTTTTCGTAAATGTGAATATATAATTCTAGAAGAATACAAATCTCTGCTTGCTAGGGTGGAAGCCAAGAATGAAGATAAGAAGGACCTACTTGCTAGGGTGGAAATGATTCTTATGAATCGTGCATTGCATGATCTGGAAATTCGACGTCCCCTCAATAGGCTGGAATTCAACGTACATGGGGATCAACTTGCAAATCGTTCAAATGAGCTTAGACCTCCGCAAGAGTTCAACGTACACGCTAATCAACTTGCAAATATGGTTGTACCTCCACCGCTACCTGTGCCGCAATTCTTCGATCATGGTGATCAGCTTGCAAACAGGCCTCTACCTCGATCGTCACCTCCTCCTCGAGAATCGTTGGAACATGGTGGTCAGATTTCAAACGATGGTGCATCTGCTATATGATTCTTGTATTCTAAAAAATATTTGCACCATATTATCAAGTATTCCTATATCACATCCTTATTTACTACTAGAATAAGTGGGATCGTAAACAGTTCTTCACACTAGTACTCAAATTCTTTATAAAACATAGGTTGAATACGAAACTGTCTCCATTATCTTTATTTTAGTTAATCAATTATATTTACAACTGGGGAGGTATTATAGTCTATCATAGTTAAATTGTGAAATACAATTTGTTATCTTACACCTAAAATATTTAGTAAGTATGCACATTTATTGAGTGGATAGGTTAATATAGAAAATAGTTAAATTTGAGAGATGAATACGAAGAAGCATTTTTAAGAGATAAAAATGATAATTGACAATTTTCTCATTCTTAAGATTGCTTAACCTAGAAAATCATTTTTTTCTATGCAAATCTACATTCACCCAAGTATAGATGTAGTTTTAAAGCAAGAATGAGGATACTTTATTTATGCTTCAAGTAAAATTAGAATATGGAGAATCAATTAAGTGTGTTCACAAAAGAATTTCTCACCAAAGAACCCAAATGAATGGGTTTTGGTCTCAATATGGAGTTTAAAATATAAAAGAAAAATAAAAAGGAAATAGTTATATTTCTTGAGGTCTAATTGGATACAGACTGTAAGTTATAGGAGGCCCTAGTATGAAGGCAAGAAGATCAAGTGAGGAGGATCTCATTTGATCAAGGAGGCTAGGAGAAATGTAGTCCTAAAGTAGGTCGGGTTAAAGGGTTGGGAAGGGTTGCTAAAGGGAGGCCATGATCATCCACCAAGAGCAAGATCATCATGTGAGGGTTCACAAGAATGCCACATACTTTAATAGGTTCGAGATAGGAAGAAGGGTTGGCATATTTTTGGTTCTCTTATGGCAGATCGAGCTCAAGAGAGGTGAATCATAAGAATTTGGACGTGTGATTTCAATGGTGTTTTTGTGAGAAGGCCACATCAAATTTTGAAATAGTAGAGAGGGTTGAGAACCTATCTTCTTGTGGTTAGTAGGTTGGAAGGTTTGTGATAATACCAACACAAATGGAGAAGGGCATGCATGAAAATTTAGGGCAAGAAAAAAAGTAGCCACATCTGTAATATTGACTAAGGTAACCATAGTTTGAGGGTAACAGATATCTAAAGTTCATGTAGAGATTTTTTCAACGAAATGCCTAGAATCTATGGATCCATATGAGCTAGGTTGATTGTCTTATGGAGGAAAGAGTTTCTTTTTTTGCTCTCGGTGGATAGGGTTTGTTCTAAACAAATTAGAATAGAAGTATAATTCCCTAGTTAGGGAGGCCTCCTAGCATGTTCAGTACATAAGGAATGCCCTTAAGATTGTGAAAAATCTGCATAGAAGTAGAGGGCTCGTTACCCTTCGAGAGAGGATTATCTCTCAAATATATACCACATATTTGGAATATGTTTTGCATAACCATATCTAGAGATAGAAAATCCAAAGGATGTTTGAACATGAGTAGAATATTGAGAAGAAGAAATGTGCCATATGTGGAATGGATAGACATGAAGTAGAGTTATGGACATAGATCCGAAGCATCCTATAAATAGTTATTCAATGGAATGTTAGTGGATAATTTATGACCCTAGTTCATTCATCTAGAAACCGCTACAAGGATAATAAGAGGATTAGTTCAGATTTTTTCATATAATATTGGACAACAAAGAAACTGGTACACAAGAATAGTGATTTTGGTAGCGAAAATTGATGGAAGTCCAGCTATAGTTGGAGGGTTTTTAGATGACTTCCAAAGAAGATCCCTAAGTCATGTACTTTCGAAGGAAAACAAGACTAGTATAAGGGTAGGTGTTTTGGGCCTAAGGACATATATAGTTTGAAGGACTAAAGTAGTAGTCAAGTGGGCTAGCCAACTAGGTCTATATCACTATATTATAGAGGATTGAGTTAGTGAGAAGAAGGGAAACCTCCATAGCCCTACTCTTGTAATATTAGAGTAGGAGTATGGAAAAATTGGGCAGACCAAAGAGTTGTTTACAAATGGAGTTGTGAATAATTGATAGAAAACCTTGAATGTTGCAGAACTTAAAGGAAAAAAGAGATAGATAGAGGGGATTTTTTTTTTAATTGAGTTCATTTATAGAGGCAGATTGAGGAGTTGCATAATGGGAGGAAAAAGGACCTGCCAGATGTGTTTACAATATGTGCCCAAAAAGGTCTATGTGTGGTCGCCATCAAAAAGTGAGTCAAGTGTTGTCTTTTTCCAGTTATATTTTCTTTCAAAGGACTAACTCCAAGCCCTTGTTTTATTCCTTGTATCAATGTGATTGTAAAGGGCCACACTCCCCCGTACGAGAGTTCTAACCTATTCTATTATAATTATTAATTTAATGAAGAATGGTTTCAAAATTTTAATTATTGTCATGTGCACTGGTTGACTCACTCATGTGTGTAGATTTCGTTGTGAAAAGTAGATGCGTTGTGGAACTTTTGTGTGTTTGCATCAAATATTCTAAGACTAAACCCAGATTCTCATGTGTCATGGAAATTCAAGATATGTCGTGTTCACTTAATCACTAGCTGTAAATAATCTTAGGTTACCCATGTCCAATCTCAACTCATCCCACTTAACAAACACAACAACAAATCAATTTGGCTCACAATTTTGCATAAACGTTAAAGCAAGAAAATCAATTGCGTCGGGAGGAACGTAAAGATAATTTTCCAGATTTTGTGTGTGGCTCATAAAACATAACATTAATGGAGATGTTAGTCCCAAGAGAGGCCTACGTTTTATTAGGCATGAAGGGAACAATTCATATGTAGAAGAGAAAAGGTTCCATAATGTGCATATTATGTATATTGCTCAAAGTTGTAAGATAATTATATTAAATGGATATACTCCAAGATTATCATATAGGGTATACAATCAATATATATTTATGTCATGTGAATCCAAGTTGTTTTGTATATTATTAGAGAAAGAAAAATAATGCAAAGAAGATTTTGAAGTTTAAATATATATGTGGTTAAGAGTGTTAAGCTTTAGGTAAAATAAATATGGGCATCATTTTGACATTTTAGTAAGGATAAGAGAGTTATATCCTTAGTTAATATAGTGGGATTAGAACTAACTCGCACAATTTTTTTCTCAAAAATATGGGAATGAAGGTAGGATGATTTCTCTCAATAGAAATAAATTCTTACGTAGAATTAATGATACATGTTAGTATCATCAAAAAAATTAATAATAAGTACAGTGAGAAGGGAAATGACTAGCACAAGTTCAGAACAAAGATTCTTAACATAATAACCATTGTATCGTCGACGAAAAAAATGAGACAAGCGGTAATATGTGAAGGTGATATTTAGAAAAATTATACAAGAATATTTCTTGATAATTAAGGGAGTAACCTTAATTAAACTCGAAAAAATTAATTCATTTCTTGAAAGTCTGTAGTAGGATAGCACTACAGCAGCATTGATTTCTGTAAGTAGAAAAGAAAAATTCAGTAAGTGGAGTTGTTAAAAATTGTTATAAATTAATTAGTAATCAATAAGTTTGTTGAACTTTAGAATGATCTTAAATTAATAATAATAATAATAATAATAACAAGGCAAGACGTGAAGGCGATTTTGGTGGCTCGTTCTCCAAGCTGCATTCTCTTTTTACTATGTGAGGCAGTGTGAAGGCTGTGAGGGTGTTGTTACAAAGGCTGTGAAGGCATTTTCTTTGGTGTGATCGTCTGAGAAGATCTAATGTCTGTTCTTCGTGAGTGGCAGAGAAAAGGAGTGCGGCCAGCGTGGTCACCGTGGAAGCATAAGTCACAGCATTTGATTGCCGGAGGGCATTGATCTGTGTTCAGCGTCGACAACAAGAGTAGCAGCAGGGTCGATCTGTGCGGAGGAGCTGTAAGAGGAGCCGTAAGATTGAATTACAGACTGGTGAAGGCGGCGTTGAGAGCCACAAGCGCTCGATCTGTGGATGAGTCGATTTGCTGGAACACTCGTTTGGCAACGAATAATGCAGACTGTATTTCTGAGAGACTCAGTTATGTTTCCCATATAACCTGATTGGCGGATCATTGACTCAATTGCCTCCTTCTTCGTCCCACCTTGTTGTGAAGCTACTTCCGGCAAGTACGTTCCAACGTGTCTTCTATTATCATCTGGATCATTAAACGCAATAATGATGCCATGTTTTTCGATCTTTCAGTCCAAATAATTGGTTGCATACTGTTCTTGTTGCTGTAAACATATATTTTTGTTGTTATTTCAGTCGACTTGAAAACCCTCCCACACAGCAATACGTTTTAGAAAGGTGCACGCAGAGTATTGCTCCTTGAAGCTCGCCATTTCCAGATTTGTGTCAGAGCTGTTTTTTTTTTTTGTTGTGATCGAATTTGATTGCAGAAGTTTTTATTATATATATATATATTGATTCGACAATTTTTTCCAAGTGTGGTTAAAAAAAAATTGGATACAATCAAGAGTTTTTATTCTCTTTCTCATTGAAACTTGAATGCCCTCATTAAGTAAATCTTTTTTTATCCATTTTTTTTTTCCAAGATGAATGCTCAGATGGCAGATTATTTAAATGAAAGCAGAAAATTGGATGGTTCCAATTACACAAACTGGAAATTTAAGCTTCAGACTTTTCTTGAAGGACAAAATACCTATAACATTGTCATCGGCGATGAAGGTAAGCCGACTATTGAAAATGGTGGAACGAATGCAACAATTCAAGAATTGGAGAAAAGGGAGTTGAAGGCAAAAGTTCTACTAAAATTGTCAGTTAAAGATTGCATCATCCCTCATATTCGGGATTGCAAGACATCGAATGAAATCTAGACAACTCTCAAATACATGTATGAAATCAAGAACACCAGCCCAACCTTGTTCCTCAGGAAGAAGATCCTCTCAATCAAGATGGAGGAGAATGAGTCTGTTTCATCAGTCTTATCCCGGATAAAGGAAGTTAAAGATAAACTATCTGATATTGGTCAAACCGTAGCAAATGATGATCTGGTGACAATCACCATGAACGGTATGATGGATGACTATCAGACGTTTATAACTGGATTGAATGCAAGGGAAAAGCCTCCGTGTTTTGAAGAGCTTACTGGAATTTTGCTACAAGAAGAGGAAAGGAGGTCGTCTCTCAAACCTGAAGATCCGGATCTTGCATTGATAACAAAGTTCAAGCCAAAAGGGAGAGCGATGGCTGATCAGAGGAGGGGCAACACATCAAAAATGACACCACAAGGTATGACCTCGTATAAAAATGACTCTGCTCTTAAATGCTTTTATTATGGTAAGATAGGCCATACTGCTAAATTTTGTCGCAAAAAGAAGGAAAATCAAGAGAGGTACAAGCAGAGAAGACATGCAGGTCATTTGGCAGATGGAGATGCAGATACAGACCTAGATCAAAATTTGGATGTTAGACTGTTTATGGTTGAGGCTGACACTGCTACTGAGGAGGATGAATCAGATATTTGGTTCGTGGATTCTGGAGCCCCCTCGCATATGTCAGGTAAAAAGCAATGGTTCAGGAATTTTAAAGAATCCAACTCTGGAGTAAAAGTCTATCTTGGAGATAATAGTGGGTATGAGATCAAGGGACATGGAGTTGTCCTTGTTACTCTGCCTGATGGTAAGATCAGGAATATATCTGATGTGTGGTATGTTCCTAGCATTAAGAAAAACCTGATTTCTGTGTCAAAGATTACAGATCAGGATCTCAAGGTAGAATTTTTTAAATCTCATTGCATTATTAAAGATTTGTTGGATTAGATGAATCCCATTGCTACAGGTATTCGCATAGGAGGACTCTACAAATTGGATGTGAAAAGTACGCCTCAGCAAGCCTTGATGTCGTCGAATAAGTTTGCTGAAAATTTGTGGCATCAGCGACTTGGGCATATTAATTTTGGTGATCTCCTTCTGCTGCAAAACAAAGGTATGGTAGAGGGTCTTCCTGTTTTGAAAAATTTGCATATTGATTGTGAGGCATGTGCGTTCGGTAAACAGCATAGAGATGAATTTCCTACCATTAAAGATAGAAAACAGAGGTATATACTCGAACTTGTACATACTGACTTATGTGGCTCGATGCAGACAAGGTCATTAGGGGGGGCCTATTTTTTTTAATCTTTGTTGATGAATGTACGAGATTCACATGGGTGTATTTTCTTAAACAGAAAAGTCATGCTTTTGAATATTTCAAGCAATTCAGAAACATGATTGAGAAGCAAACAGGAAAGTTCATCAGGATTCTTCGATCAGATCAAGGGGGGGAATTCAAGAAAGGAGTCTTCATCAAATATTGCAACGAGCATGGGATACAACAGCAATTCACAACACCTTACACTCCTTAGCAGAATGGAGTTGCTGAGAGGAAAAACAGAACATTGGTGGAGTGTGCTCGTAGTATGTTGAAAGGTAAGAATCTAACCAATGGTTTTTGGGCAGAAGTTGTTAACACTGCAATGTATTTAAAGAATAGGAGTCCTACTAAAAGTCTTGAGTATAAAACTTCTTTTGAAGCATTTTTTGGCTTCAAGCCTTCAGTAAGTCATCTTAGAGTATTTGGTTGTAAAGCTTTTGCACATGTTCCCAAAGAGAATAGGAAGAAGTTAGATTCAAAGGCCATTAAATGCACGTTCATTGGATACTGCAGTGAGTATAAGGCTTATAAATTGTTTGACCCTGCTACTCACAAGGTGTTTGTCAGTAGAGATGTATTATTCCATGAACAGATTGATGATGGAAGTCGTGTCCAAAATAATGAATAATGGCATTTTCCCTTACTCTCAGAAGAGGATAGTGAAACAGGAGTCAGTCAGCAGCAGGAACAGAAGCAGGAACAGCAACAAGAACAGCAGCAGGTACAGCAGCAGCAGGATAATGTGGAGTTCAGTCCACAAAGGGAAGAAACCAGTAGAATAATTGAACCCCCACCACTCAGAAGATCAAGCAGGCCAAGACAGTTACGAGCTCAATATAGGGATTGTGCGCTTATCCCTGGTATGTTAAACATTGCAGAACCTTCTAATTTTTATGAAGCTAGTAAAAGTCTTGAATGGAAGAAAGCAATGAATGAGGAATATGAATCTATCATTAAGAACAATACTTGGGATCTAGTAAAACTTCCTGATGATAAACAACCCATAGGTTGAAAATGGTTATTTAAGTTGAAATTTAGAGCAGATGGGTCTATTGATAAACATAAAGCAAGGTTGGTGGCAAAGGGATATTCCCAGATAGAAGGTTTTGATCTTGAGGAGACATTTGCCCCTGTTGCAAAATTAAACACCATCAGAATGATTATTGCTTTAGCCACTAAACATCATTGTAAAATACATTAGTTAGATGTTAAATCTGCTTTCTTAAATGGTGATTTAAAAGAAGAAGTATACTCAGTACAGCCTGAAGGATTTGTTAAGAAGGGAGAAGAACATCTAGTGTGTAGATTAAAGAAAGCTTTATATGGTTCAAAGCAAGCACCTAGATCCTGGTATGAAAAAATTGATTCTTTTTTCCTCATGAATGGTTATGAAAGGAGAAAAAATGATCCCAACTTATATACCATGTTTAATAATGAAGGACAGATAGTGGTGATTTCTTTGTATGAGCTCCTGGTGATCTGCACATGTGAGCTCCTGTGTGTTTGACAAATTTCATGTCTTCTGCAATTATTTGACAGGACTTTCAAAGTCCCCTCGTGCTCCAAAATCTCAAGGTTTTAGGGGCGTTGAAGAATATTGTCAAATTAATCTCCGCGTTTTCTAGGTGTGTCGGTACACTTTTTTGTTTCAAAAGTGGTGTATTTGTAGTCTTATATATGATTATATATAAGTAAAATAGAAACATAGATTTATAGTGGTGAGGGATCATTCTCGCATTATTGATTTCGATCCTGAAATTTCAATCAGAAAATCTTCACGAACTTTGGGAAACATGGCAGCACGTGGTTCAACATCGTCTTTAGACAATGCGTCTATTTCTGTCCAAGGAAATGTCTCTGTGTCGAACGATGATTCTTCAGAAGACATGATATTAGGTGATGAACAGAGGACCACAGAAGCAGAAAGATATTTTTTAACGAGACAGCCTAGTAATTCCCAATACAAGAAAGGTGAGGCCATAATTAAAGATGAAGAAATGGTTCGTAAAACAGTTGGCACTTCAGAGAATTTAGAAGTTGATGAAATGGATGAAGAGGGGGTAGAATGTACTTGTTGCTATAGGGAATTTCAATGTGAAAATGTGGTACAATGTGGAGATGGGCATGAGTTTTTCTATAGAGAAGCAGGTTAATCAAATCCCTTATGGAGGTGTGAGGGCACATGGCTCTCTATCTTTCTTCAATGCTGATGAAGACTGCAAGGAATCAATTCCCTTGCCAGAGATTACTAAAGCTATTCCAAATGATGTTGTTGAAAGATATGACTATCTGCAGGCACAAGACGCGTTAGCTGAAGCCAAAATTGAGAGTTTAATTTATTGTTCATTTTGTAGCATTCCATATGAAATAGACAATTGTGCACAAGTCTTGGACTGTCCAGACCCTAAATGTTTAAAATCTTCATGTATCCAATGAAAGGGGTTGATTCACTTACCACTACACTGTGAATATGTTGATGAAAAATCAACTGAAACTGCTCTTCATAGGCAAGTTGAAGAGAGGATGGAGAAACCTGTAATAAGAGAATGTAATGTTTGCAAGTCGTCGATAATCAAGTCGGGTGGATGCAATACCATGACATGTGGCTGTGGGAAAAAAATGTGTATTTGTGGTCCACGCATTGGGGAACTAGGGAAACCCTGTCCACAATGCAACAAATGTTATATTTATGACACTCAGATAGAAGTTAATGAGGCTCTAGCTGCCAAGGAGGAAGCCTTCAAGGAATTGGCTGCCATAAATCCTCAGTTGCATGCTCTGGAAATTGGACCTCCCCTCGAATGGGTAATACCACAACCATCCACAGAGCGACAGACGAGTCGTACGCAACCTTTTCGTAAATGTGAATATATAATTCCAGAAGAATACAAATCTCTGCTTGCTAGGGTGGAAGCCAAGAATGACGATAAGAAGGACTTGCTTGCTAGGGTGGAAATGATTTGCATGAATCATCCATTGCGTGATCTACAAATTCGACGTCCCCTTAATAGGTTGGAATTCAACGTACATGGGGATCAACTTGCAAATCGTTCAAATGAACTTAGACCTACGCAAAAGTTCAACGTACACGGTAATCAACTTGCAAATATGGTTGTACCTCCACCGCTACCTGTGACACAATTGTTCGATCGTGGTGATCAGCTTGCAAACAGGCCTCTACCTCGGTCGTCACCTCCTCCTCCAAAATCATTGGAACATGGTGGTCAGATTTCAGAGGATGGTGCAACTGCACACTTACGTCCAGAAAGTCCCTAAATATTTGGCTATATGATTGTTGTATTCTAAAAAATATTTGTACCCTATTATCAAGTATTACTATGTCACATCCTTATTTACAGCTAGAATAAGTGGGATGATAAACAGTTCTTCACACTAGTCCTCAAATTATTTATAAAACATAGGTTGAATGGGAAAGTGTCTCTATTATTTTTATTTTAGTTAATGAATTATATTTATATTTGTTTAGGTATTATAGTTTATCATAGTAAAATTGTAAAATACAATTTTTTATCTTACACTTAATATATTTATTAAGTATGCACATTTATTGAGTGGATAGGTTAAAATAGAAAATAGTTAAATTTGAGAGATGAATATGAAGAAGCATTTTTAAGATGTAAAAATGATAATTGACAATTGTCTCATTCTTAAGATTGCTTAACCTAGAAAATCATTTTTTACTATTAAAATCTACCTTGAGCCAAGTATAGATGTAGTTTTAAAGCAAGAATGAGGATAATTTACTTATGCTTCAAGTAAAATTAGAATATGGAGAATCATTTAAGTACACTTCAGTAAAAATACCCTAAAACTTAGTGTTGACATTAGAGTTAGTTGTTTAATGACAATTTAGGATATCCTTTGTCAAAGGTAAGGAAAGAAATGTGATGGATGCTCTAAGTGACATAAATACATTTAATTTGATATTAACACTTAAGGTATAATTAAGAGACCATATTTTAAACCACACTATAAATCATAGTTCTTACCAACAAATAAAACCACCATATAGTTGTTAGAGTTATTCAATTTGTTAAGAAGTAATTATGTATCATTTCTCTCTAGTAATGAGAATATAATTTTCCTATGACTCAATACATGATTAATCTCTATTAGGTTTATTATCTGACAAATTCCCTTTAGATAGAATTCCACTAGTGTGTGTAGAACCTATATTATTTAATACATAATCAAGTTATGTTAATTCTACTAATGAGAGAGATCTAACACTCCTCAACATAGTTCGCACACCTTAAGATGCTTTAGCACACACTAATATTCCTTGGTACCTTGCAAGTCCTAGAACATCTCTGTACCTAGAACATTTTTCCATGACTAGGACAACTAAGCACATGTTTGAGGTCCCTATAATAGCATCACTCTCCGAGCATGTGTTGGCATGCCTTGTAGTGCCTAGCATGCCTAGGCAGTTATTGACATGCTTTGATATTCCCCAGCATGCCTTACTAGTGTTTAACATACCTTGTCACTCCCTCCTTGGCATGTTATCTAGAAATCATTGACACTTGTGACACCCTCATATTCATTCACTTCCATGCATTTTTACCTAGTGGTCCCTTCTATTGCCCTAGTACTCCATAACACTCCTCAACATGAATTATCAATATTTGTCGCTTCTTATCACACTTCAAAAAGCCGTTTCACTTCATAACATGTGTATCACTCACTAATACAGATTGGCAATTGGCACCCGTTGGCGCGTGGAAAGTATTAGTGCATCTAGCATTAATTAAGTTGCCTTGCTATGCTTTGGCATGGTTTATTATTAAATTTATTTTAGATCAGTTATTGGAAATTAGATGAGAAGTAATAGAGAATGATTTGGTACTTAGAATGCACTAACACTTGGCACTTGGCACTTGGCACCTATTGCCACGCCCTTGCACATCTTTGGATGCATTAGCACTTGACACATATTAGCATATTTGACATGCCTTCGAATCATCTATTACATGTTAGAATTCCCTACCATGCCTTGGAACTAACGGCCTCACAACTAGCCTTACATTTTTTCATGACTTGCAAACCAAATCAAGTCCATCTCTACTATAGTTCATGTGAAATTGGTCTGCTTGAAAATTTTCACCTACTACAAGTAGATTGTGGTTTGTTCATCCAAGAACTACATATACCTCATCTTAGGCTACTCATGTCCAGGTTGAACTTATACCACTTAAAAACTCACCAAAACAAGGATCACATCTAGCAATGGTCATAGAACAACTAAGCATCATATCTTGCTTAGACAATATTTCACATGTATGTCAAATTCATTTAAACATTATAGCATTAACTAAGAGTTTGCAAGAACCACAAGATACACAAGACACAAAAGATATAAGTTGTCATAAATCATGTGCCCCAAAACTTATAGGAAACAATGTACAATATGCATTCAGCATTCAACCAAAGTGTGTCACATGTCATATACAAATAATAGATAAAGGAAAAATGGTGTTGTGCCCATCAAAAAGTCTAGCTTTGTCTAAAATTTCTTTTTCGAGCCCCTTATCGTAATTGTAGGATTTCCTCTTGCAAATCATATTATGAACTTATTCTAAGACATTTCATCCTTGGCACACTTTAATTCACTGACACTCCATAACTCACACTCTTATTTGTTCATTTCCATGTATTTTGACCTAGTTCTACTTTGTGATCCCTTAAAACTCCTTAACACTCAACATGCATTGACATTGTTTGGCATGTGTTAGCATGCCTTTTCATTCCTTGGCAAGCCCTAACCCTCCCTATCTATCATGCCCTTAGAACTAGCCTTACTTGATTTTCAACTTGGTAACCGAACCAATTCCTCTCTTGAATACAAGAGCTTGACCAAGATACAATTACTACAACTAGACTATGTTGTTGAATTGTGTAGCTTGGGAGGTACTCCACAAGCCTAGTGAGATGGGCTTGTGTAATTTTGGTCACAAAAGGAATTCTCACCAAAGAACCCAAATGAAGAGGTTTTGGACTCAAAATGGAGTTTAAAATCTGAAAGAAAAATAAAAAGGAAAAAGTTATATTTCCTAAGGTCTAATTGGATATAGACTGTAACTTATAGGAGGCCCTATTATGAATGCAAAAACATCAAGTGAGGAGGATCTCATTTGATCAAGGAGGTTGGGAGAAACGTAGTTGTAAAGTAGGTCGGGTTAAATGGTTGGGAAGGGTTGCTAAAGGGAGGCCATGATCATCCACCGAGAGTAAGATCATCATGTGAGAGTTCACAAGAATGCCACATAATTTCATAGGTTCGAGATAGGAAGAAGGATGGCATATTTTTGGTTCTCTTATGGAATATCGAGCTCACGAGAGGCAACTCCTATGAATTTGGACATGTGATTTCAATGGTGTTTCTGTGAGAAGGCCACATCAAATTTTGAAATAGTAGAGAGGGTTGAGACCTTATCTTCTTGTGGTTAGTAGGTTGGAAGGTTTGTGATAATACTAACACAAATGGGGGACGGCCTGCACGAGAATTTAGGGCAAGAAAAAATGTAGCCACATGTGTAATATTGACTAAGGTAACCATAGTTTGAGGGTCATAGATATCTAAAGTTCAAGTAAATATTTTCTCAACGAAACACATAGAATCTATGGATCCATATGAGCTAGGTTGAGTCTCTTATGGAGGAAACAGTTGTATTTTTTGCTTTCGGTGGATAGGGTTTGTTCTAAAAAAATTAGAATAGAAGTATAATTCCCTATTTAGGGAGGCTTCCTAGCATGTTCAGTCCATAAGGTACACCCTTAATATTGTGAAAAATCTACATAGGAGAAGAGCGATCATTACCCTTCGAGAGAGGTTTATCTCTCAAATATATACTACATATTTGGAATATGGTTTGTAGAACCATATGCAGAGATAGAAAATCCAAAGGAAGGTTGAACATGAGTAGAATATTGAGAAGAAGAAATGTGTCATATGTGGAATGGATAGACATGAAGTAGAGTTATGGACATAGATCTGAAGCATCCTATAAATAGTTATTCAATGGAATGTTAGTGGATGATTTATGACCCTAGTTAATTCATCTACAAACTACTACAAGGATAATAAGAGGATTAGTTAAGATTTTTTTCATATAATATTGGACAACAAAGAAACCGGTACACAAGAATAGTGATTTTGGTAGGGAAAATTGATGGCAGTCTAACTACAGTTGGAGTGTTTTTAGATGAATTCCAAAGAATATCCCTAATTCATGTACTTTCTAAGGAAAAAATACTGGTATAAGGGTAGGTGTATTATGCGAATGGACGTACATACTTTGAAGGACTAAAGTAGTAGTCAAGTCAGCTAGCCAACTAGCCCTAGATCATTCTATTATAGAGGATTTAGTTAGTGAGAAGAAGGGGAACCTCCATAGCCCTACACTTTTCATGTTAGAGTAGGAGTATGGAAAAATTGGGTAGACCAAAGAGTTGTTTACAAATGAAGTTGTGAGAAATTGATCGAAAACCTTGAATGTTTCAGACCTTAAAGGAAAAAAGAGATAGATAGAGGGGAATTTTTTTTTAATTGAGTCATTTATAGAGGTAGATTGAGGAGTTGAATAATGGGAGGCAAGAGGACCTTCCAGATGTGCTTAGGACATGTGCATAGAAAAGGCTATGTGTGGTCTCCCTAAAAAAGTGGGTTAAGTGTTGTCTTGTTCCATGTATATTTTCTTTTAGAGGACTAACACCAAGCCCTAGTTTTATTCCGTTTATCAGTGTGATTGTAAAGGGTTAGGCTCTCTAGTACGAGAATTCTAACCTATTCTATTATAATTTGTAATTTAATGAAGAATGGTTTTAAAATTTTAATTATTTTCATGTGCACTAGTTGATTCATTGATGTGTGTAGATTTTGTTGTGCAAAGTAGATTTGTTGTGGAACTTGAGTGTGTTTGCATAAAATATTCTAAGACCAAACCAAAGATATGTTGTGTTTACTTAATAGCTACCTGTAACAAATCTTAGGCTACTCATGTCCAATCTCAACTCATCCCACTTAACAAGTTACCAAGGCAATGCTCATCACATCCAACAGTGGTCATAAAGAAACTAAGCAACACAATTTACATCTTGAAATGCAATAACACCTGACATGTCTTAAATGCCTTGGAAATATGCGACATGTGTTATAATCCCCTACATTCACTACAAGGAAAAGACCCTCTAGTGGATGTTTTTGAGGAACCTCCTATAAAAATACCCCAGACATCCGTTTCTAACGGAGGTTCCTAAAGGAGGTTGGTGGGTGGAGGATTTTGTGGATTTATTTCATCCGGTGCTCTTATCACCATAAAATGCGCTGGTGCATTCAACACGAGAAAAAACCAGAGTAGTTAAAACATTGGCACAATGGACACTGTGTGCTCCATACGCACCTAGCCGGTGTGTTGTATTTATATAGGACACCGGTAATTTACATAAGTTCCACACCGGTGCCTCATAAAAAGCATGCAAACACCAAAACTACCAAGGTTGCCCTTAAATGCACTAGGTCACCAATGCACCGGGTTGCCCTGAAATCCCTATCCACCAGAACACGGTTAAATCAATAACAAATTACGGCCAAAAAACTTCACAAAAAATAGGCATCTTGAACACTGTGCGCTCCTAACACACCCACCTAGTGAGTCATATTACTGTAGAGCACCGGTGCCTTACAGTTCTTCCACACCGGTGCTTCATAAAACATGTGCAAAAATAGAAACCACCCAATGTGAAATAAAGAAAATGCACCGGGGTGCCCATAAACCCTGCGCACCAGTAGAGGGTTAAATAAAAAAAATTATGGCAAAAAAACTGCACAAAACATTGGCACACGAGAAACTGTGCACTCTTTACACACTTGCCCAGTGCCTTATATTAAGGAACCACACCAATGCATGACAAATCGTTAGCATAGGTGCCTCATAAAAAACATGCGAAAATAGAAACCGCTTGGGGCAGAATAGCGGCAACACACTAGGGAGCCCATAAACCCCGCACCCTGGAACAAGGTTAATTAAAAAAAAATGCGGCCAAAAAAACGCACTAAACATTGGCTCACCCGACACCGTGCCTAGTGCATCGTATTATTGTAGAGCACCAATGTGTTACAACTATGCCGCAACGGTGCATCATAAAAGCACGTGAAAACATAATTGGCACGGGGTGGCATAGAGCAAATGCACCATTACACCAATAAAATCCCCACGCACTAGAAAAGGGTTAAATAAAAAAAAAATACAGCCAAAAAATCGCATTTTTCAATTCTGTCAGTGCCATAGAGCTCTCAAATTCCAGTGCAAGTTATCCTTGCTTGAGCCGCCCTGACATCGGTGCTCCCACTGCACTCATTGCACGCACTGCTGCTATGCATTTGCCACTAATCTCCACCTTGAATTTTGTAAAACGGTGGACAATTTTTCTTTTACAAATTCTACAGCCAATATGCCTCTTCTATGGGTATATGTATATGTATTTTTCTTGTTTTTCCATAATCAAGCCTTTTAGTCGATTATAATTTCAAAAAACCTTAAAATTAACCATTAAAGAAAAAAAAAATTCGCGCAGTGCGCTCGTGCCGTTCGGCTCGCACTAATCTGTAGTGTTGCCTGTAAATTTACAGGACGCACCACAATTGCTGCTAATGGTATCCGCACTAGTTCTAGGGTGGTATCGATAGGCACACCGTGTTATTTAAAAAAAAATTAAAAGTGTGGTGTGGTCGTTTACGAGGCCGCGCCATTGAGAATGTGGGATCGTGGCAACTCGGTGCATTGATAGAATTATCTGACCGAGGGTGCATAATGTTGTCAGCGCACCGCATACCACAATGCGACATTGTCAATGGTTCAGCCAGGTGAGCTGGTGCTAAGGATATTTGCACCTATTCCAGGGCAGTACCAAAGGTGCATTGTGTAATTTTAATTTTTTCTAAAAAGAGTGGTGCGGACGGCTACCTAGCTGCACCGTTGACCTAGTTGAATAGTGGTGATGCAGTGCATTGACGGAAATAATTTCATTGAGATGACTATTTTTTTCAATGCATGACTTACCATATTTGGCCTATGTCAACAGTGTGGGCTTTTAAAATACCGCACCAACAACTATGCACGGTAGCAAGAGGGTGGTGCGCTGAATTAGTTATATGCCCCGGGGCATATAGTGTAGTCAGCGTACCACCATCCTGAAATCGAACATACTCAATGGTGCACTAAAAATATTTTCTAGAGCACCGCCCCCAGTGCGCTCACTAGTACATTTGGTCAAAATTACGACACTTTAGTTCTAACACTTTTGACATATTGTCAGAAATTTCTCCAATTTTTTTCAAATTTTCAAATCCCACCCACAACTGTCGCTATACCGACATTTAGGGTCATTGTCGGTCTTTTGACGGTTAAGGACTTCATCGGTCTTCCGACATTTATGGACGCAATGTCGAACATGCGATGTTTCTATGAATTGCATCTGTAGTGTGATGGTGGTTGGGGGAAAACTTCGTTATTTCGATGTTTACAGAAATTTTCAGTAGTGTGACATATTTGGCTTAACCATATGTATTGCGAAGACCAAAGGATAATCATTGGTATTGTGAAAATTCAAGGATAAGCGTTGGTGTCCCGACGTGTTAAATAAATGTCGTATGAGCAACGATGGTAAACATTGTAATTTTCCTTAGATTTTAACCAATTTTTTTTTAAAAATGTTAACCGAGTTTCATATTCTTCATTTTCGATATCCGTTCCCTTGTGACTTCGTTCGGTCAGGCATGCCATGTGAGGGTGCCCTCCCAAACACCTTCGTTTGAGTCGGGTCATTTTGTTTGAGGGTGGTCATATCAAATTTTCTAAGCTGTGACCACACGGGTGCCTTGTGCACGTACGTGCGGCCCATTTTCCGTTTTCTCCCTTGTGCCTTCATTCAGTTGGGCGCGCCATGTCATTTCGTTTGAGGGTGCCCGCCAAAACCCATTGGGGTTGAGTCATTTTGGTTGAGGGCGCCCACCCAAACGCATTCGGGGCAGGTCGTTTCAGATGGGAGCACCCGCCTAAACGCATTTGGGTTAGGTCATTTCGGTTGAGGGTGCCCGTATCAAATTTGCTAAGTTGTGATGGCACGGGTGCCCTGTGCATGTTTGTGCAGCCCATTTTCTGGTTGCTCCCTTGTGCCTTCGTTTGGTTGTGTGCTTCATGTCATGAGGGCGGCCGTATCAAATTCGCTAGGTTGTGACTGCACGGGTGCCTTATGCACGTTCATGCAACCTGTTTTTCATTTGCTCTCTTGTCCCTTCGTTCGGTATCCTGCCGTGTTGTTTCGTTTGAGGGTGCCTACCAAAACCCGTTCGGGTTGGGTCATTTCCGTTGAGGGCGCCAACCCAAATGTGTTCGGGTTGGGTTGTTTTGATTGAGGGCACCCACCCAAACATGTTTGGGTCAGGTCGTTTCAGTTAAGGGCGCCCGTATCAAATTTGCTAAGTTGTGACCGCATGGGTGCGTTGTGCACGTTTGTGTGGCGCATTTGCCGGTTTCTCCCTTGTGCCTTCATTTGGTCATGCACACCATGTCGCGCCGTGTGAGGGCACTAGCCCAAATGCATTCGAGTCGGGTCGTTTCATTTGAGGGCGACCGTATAAAATTTGCTAAGTTGTGACTGCACGGGTGACTTGTGGATGTTCATGTGGCTCATTTGTCGTTCACTCCCTTGTGCCTTCATTAGGTTGGGCGCACTGTGTCATTTTGTTTGAGGGCGCCCGCCCAAACCCGTTCAAGTCAGGTCATTTTGGTTGAGAGTGCCCACCGAAACATGTTCGTGTCAAGTCACTTTGGTTGAGGGTGCCCACCCAAATGCATTTGGGTCGAGTCCTTTTGGTTGAGGGCACTTGAATCAAATTTGCACCTAAGTTGTGACCACACAGGTGCCTTGTGCACGTTCGTGTGACCCGTTTTCTGATTGATCCCTTGTGCCTTTGTTTAGTCATGCGTGCCATGTTGCGTCGTGTGAGGGTGCCCACCCGAACACGTTCAGGTCGTGTCATTTCATTTGAGGGCAGTCGTATCAAGTATGCTAAGTTGTGACCACATAGGTGCTTTGTGGACATTTCTACGGCCAATTTGCCATCTTCTCCCTTATGCCTTCGTTCGATCGGGCGCACTGTGTCATTTCATTTGAGGGTGCCTACCCAAACCTATTCAGGTCGGGTCGTTTCAGTTGAGGGCATCGGTCCAAACGCATTCGGGTCGGGTCGTTTTGGTTGAGGGCACCCGCCCAAAGTCATTTGGGTCAGGTCATTTCAGTTGAGGGTACCCACATCAAATTGGCTAAGTTATGATCACACAGGTGCCCTCTGCACATTCGTGTGGCCCATTTGTTGGTTTCTCCCTTATGCCTTCGTTCAGTCATGCACGATGTGTCGCATCGCGCATGTGAGGGCGCCCGCCCAAACGCATTTGGGTCGGGTCTTTTTGCTCGAGGGTGGCCGTATCAAATTTTCTAAGTTGTGACTGCATGGGTGCCATGTTCACGTTCGTGTGGCCCATTTTCCATTTGCTCCCTTATGCCTTGATTCGGTTGGGTGCGTCGTGTTATTTCATTTAAGGGCGCCCACCCAAACTCGTTCAAGTTGGGTCATTTTGGTTGAGGGTGCCCATCTAAACGTGTTTTGATCGGGTCGTTTTGGTTGAGGGTGCCCGACCAAATGTGTTTGGGTTGGTTCATCTCGGTTAAGGTCGCTCGTATCAAATTTTCTAAGTTGTGACTGCACGGGTGCCCTGTCCACATTTGTGCGGCCCGTTTGCTGGTTGCTCCCTTGTGCCTTTGTTCGTTCATGCATGCCGTGTCGCGCCACGCGTGTGAAGGCGCCTACCCAAACATGTTCGGGTCTGGTGGTTTCATTTGAGGGCGTCCGTATCAAATTTTCTAAGTTGTGACCGCATGGGTGCCTTGTGCACGTTCTTTCGACTCGTTTGTCGTTTGATCCCTCATGCCTTCGTTCGGTCGGGTGCGTTGTGTCATTTCGTTTGAGGGGGCCCACCCAAACTCATTCGGGTCGAGTACTTTCGGTTAAGGGTGCCTGCAAAAATGCGTTTGGGTCAGGTCATTTTGGTTCAGGGCACCGACACAAATGCATTTGGGTTGGGTCATTTCAGTTGAGGGTGCTCATATCAAATTTGCTAAGTTGTGACCACACAGGTACCCTGTGCACGTTTGTGCAACCCGTTTGTCGGCTGCTCCCTTGTGCCCTCATTTGGTCATGTTCACCATGTCATGTGTGCGTGTGAGGGTGCCCACCCAAACACGTTTAGGTCAGGTCATTTTGTTTGAGGGTGGCCGTATCAAATTTTCTAAGTTGTGACCGCACGGGTGCCTTATCCATGTTCATGTGACTCGTTTTCCATTTTCTCCCTTATGCCTTCATTTGGTTGGGCACGTCATGTCATTTCATTTGAGGGTGCCTGCCCAAACTCATTCAGGTTAGGTCAATTCAGTTGAGGACGACCACCCAAATTCATTCAGGTCAGGTCGTTTTGGTTGAGGGCACTCGCACAAACGTGTTTGGGTCGGGTAGTTTTGGTTGAGGGAGCCCGTATAAAATTTTCTAAGTTGTGACAACACAGGTTCCCTATGCACATTCGTGTGGCTTGTTTTTTGGTTTCTCCCTCATGCCTTCATTCGATCGTGCGCACCAGGTCGCCCCGTGTGAGGGTGCTTGCCCAAACACGTTTGGGTCAGGTCGTTTCATTTGAGGGTGACCATATCAAATTTGTTAAGTTGTGACTGCACGGGTTCCTTGTGCACATTCATGCAGCTCATTTTTCTTTTTCTCCCTTGTGCCTTCATTCGTTCGAGTGCGCCATGTCATTTCATTTTAGAGTGCCTTCCCAAACCCATTCGGGTCAGATCATTTTAGTTGAGGGCACCCGTATAAAAGTTTCTAAGTTGTGATCGCACGTGTGCCCTGTGCATGTTTGTGCGGCCCATTTTCTGGTTGCTCCCTTGTGCCTAATTCATTTGTTCAGATGCACCGTGTGAGGGCGCTCATCCAAACACGTTCGAGTCGGGGCAAAGCCACCACAAGGAAACGGAGTCTAGGTCAAGTTAGGTAAAAACGCGTTCAGCGTTCACCCTTAGGTGGATTTTGGTTCCTTCTGCTGGGCGCGTACTGTGGAACAATGTTCATGATAGGGTTGAATCAAATTCCTTTTGTAGGACGCGTGAAAAACAGTTTTCAGGGTGGGCATGTTCAGTTCGAGTCGGGTTCGTGCAGCGCGTCCATGTTCAGGACATGTGGAACAATGTTTGAAGTCGCAAAGGTCATTCATCAGGGTCAAGCCAGGTCGAACATGACCCGCACACATTCAAGAGACACATGCAGGCCGTGACATTGGTGACCCGCGTGCAGAAACATGTTCAGGGTGTCGAGGGTGTCTATGACCCAAGTGACCCACTTGAACCAGAATTTCTGAAGACTTCAGAAGCATGTTATAAAAGGGCATTTGGGGTTCCTTTGGATTGTTTTCACTATTCATGTAGAGCTGTTAAGGCTAGATGAAGGTTATACAAGCACATTTGTAAAGAATCATATTAACTGCTAACTCATTATTCGACCCCTAACCCATAAATGCACCTAAATCCCCTAACCCCTAAACCCCACTCCCCAATCCCTTAATGACTAAATCATTATGATCTCCCTAACCACAATCCATAATCCCTTAACCACTACTAAATCATTACTCCCATAAAACCTAAATGTACCTAAATCCCCTAACCCCTAAGCCCCCAATCTGTAACCCCTTAACCACTAACTCATTATTCTAGTCCTAACCGCTAACCCCTAAACTATAAACCTCTAACCCCTAATCTCTTATTCATCAAACCCCTAAGCCCCTATAAATCCCTAATCCCCTAACCAATAAATCATTATTCCCCTAACCCTCATAATAGTCCTTAAAACCCATTGGGATTGGCCATTCAAAATGAGAGCACGTCTAGTTGGGACCTACGTTTGGGTGGTTAATTCCCCCTTGTTGGCGTGGTGGAAGTTTTTCCCTGTCAACAACCCTATATTCCTTAATACATCTAACATATACTTATAAAATGCTCTTTTTTTGTAAATGTGGCCCTTGAATATGCCATGAAAACCCTCCAAAAAATTCGTAAATGATGGGAATACCTATTCAATATGTGTTAAGCTAGTCATGGAATCTGACAAGTCATCCAAGATACATCCAAATATTTGATTTATTCCCTGAGGAATGTGAAATAATGGGTAAAGGGGACACAACTAGGGTTCCGTGTATGGGTATAATTTATAGGTACAAGCATGGTTTACTATGATCTATAATCCTAGCATTAAAGAATGAGAAGGAGGCTTACGACCTAATTTCATATAAGGGGCTAGGGGACCTAGAGGGAAGGTAGCGAGAGAAATCGATCATATGGGAACCCCCAATAGTGGTGATAAGTCAGGGATTACGAGTCCAATGATCACAAACCATAATCCCTTAACCCATATCCATTGAATTCCGTATCCCCTTAACCTCCAATCCATAATCCCTTAACCCCTATACTCATAACTCATAACCCATAAACCCCTTGACTCATTAAATACTAAGAAAATAACCCCTAACCAGATATAGTCCATGAACCTTGTAAGCCATAACTCCTTATCCTCTTAACCTGTGACCCTTAACCCCTAATCCTTCACCCTTAAACACCTTAATTAACTTCTAATCCCTTAAACACCTAAATCCACTAAATATTAAGTCCTTAACCACTAAATCATCTGACCCTAAATCCCTTGGAACTTAACCCTTTACCCTTGAAACCATTAACCACTAAGTATCTAAGCCTGAAAATAACACCAACCCCAAACCAACATATTGACCTCCTAGGAGAATCCTTCACCTCTAAATGAGCATATTGGAAACATTTGATTTTTAGATAACTAGGTATTGGTTATGATGGTATCATGTGTTTGTGGGTAATGCCATTATTACCATGTGTTTGTAGACTAATTATTATTTTTTAATTAAATTTACTAATTCATAATTAATCAATTGATACATGATTAAAGAAACCTAATTAATTAATTGATATCATTAATACACGATTAATCATAATTAATCAATTGATAGAATTAATACATAATTAAAGACCCGAGCTTACCATAAATACCTCCTTTTTTTAAAATTCCAACAAAGCTAATTAGCCTAATTACCTTACCAGCACATCCTTTTTCCAAAAATTATTACCTAATCAATTTCATTATCTCTGCAACAGTTTATGCATGTATGATGAGAGTTCGATTGTTCATTCAACCAATCAATTCAACTACACTGGATGCTTTGTGGGTTGAGAGTAGATCCCAGAAAGGTGAGTTCGATTGTTCAATGTTCAACTACTTGATTCAATTACACTGGAAGCTTTGTGAGTCGAGAGTAGATCTCAGAAAGAAGAGTTGGATTGTTCGTTCAACCAATTGATTCAACTACCCTAGATGATTTGTGATTCCTTCAACTACCTAGCCAAGGAGTGAATGAGTTTTTCCTACACTAGACAAAATAGAGGGAAAAATATCAGGGGACCCATTGGTTTAGGGGTTTAGCAGGGGACCCGTTAGTTCAGGGGTTTAGCAGGGGACCCGTTGGTTTGGGTGTTTAACAGGGGACCCGTTGGTTCGACCACCAACTAGGAAATCAGGTGAAATAGGCTTTCCAACCCAGAAAATGGTAAGGATACACCAATTTATATCTTCAAAGCAATAGAAATTTTCATATCTTCTTCCACATAGTATTTTCCTCATTTCTGTGTCTTTTTTCTTCCAAGTAAACAAATGTGTTTTTGGCATCTGTTATTTCAAGTAGAAATTAAAGAAAACTAATACCAATGGGAAGACGTAGTAATTGTAAGATAGTGATATACTCCATCACAACTTAGGAGGGGTAGCAAGAGTGATGTGCCTCCAAAGCCCAAGGTCTTTGTTCCAACCCCGATGGCCATTCACTAGAGACTTATATGCCAGAATGAAAATTTGCATGAATCTTGTACCTGACAAGAGACAAACCAAACAAACATGTCCTGAGAAAATGTTGAACGTCCACTGCAAATATTGCTTGGTTCAAGGTGGGAAGTGTCATATATTTTACCTAGGAACAAAATGCGCCATCCATGTTTAGTTAAAAAAAACTTCATGACACTAATTCCCTAAGTAGTTGATCTTAGATCATAATGCCAACTTCACAACTTTCACTACACTTGAAATATTTCACATACATGCATAAGTCCAGTCCATACCTCCCAATATGAAGAGAAAACATATCCACACGTGAATAAGAAAAAAATCGATAGTATATGTTTATTTCCCCTAGAAATGGCAATGCCAAGACCTGTTCCTACCTTGATCGCAAAGATCAAGCAAAATGTCACCAAAATATCTGAAATAAAGAAATACAAAGAATGCAATTATTGTCTTGAGTATCTCAATCATTTAAGACATTCTGTGTTGTGCAAAAATTTGAGGATATTTGGGAAAAGAAAGAAAGAGAAACTAAAAATTCCAAAAACATATAAGATGTCAATTTACCAAATCAGCGATGTTACTAGTGCATTCTCCTTTAGTTGTAATGTCCCTAATGTTTTCTCTAATTGGAAGTGATTTGTAGATAGCAGTACGAGTTGATGTTCATGATACTGCTGCAATATTCTAACAGAGTAGAGAAATAAAAGAAAAATATTAGTTGCAAACAATTAACCACTTTTGATATGCATTTCATATATAAAAAAATGAGATAAATACATGAAGACAGCAAGTACTAGACTAAAAACTTTAATCTATTAGGAGATATGGATACAAATATGTGAATACATCAGAGTTTCAGAATAATTTTACAATGCATCTGGATGTTAGCCTTTGGGGTTACTCCAAAAGTGTTTTCACCTTGCTATGAGAGCTCTATGCCTCCTATCTCCTTTTCCATGCTTCATGGACATATGCATGGCTTAGTTTCGATGGAATCTTGAGAGGTTAATATTGCCATCCTCTAGCAACATTCTAATCTATTGTCAAGCGACTAGTTTTCTGAGTTTGTAGCAGTTGTTTGATAGCTTGAGAGGTTAACAAGATCTTGAGTAGTCACTATGACCTATGCCCTTGCCAAATACTTGGGGCAGATTTGTCTTCTTTCCTGCTAGAAATATCTAGTGGCATCTCAGAGATGTTTTATTTTTGAGAATTCTAGATTTTCTCTTTGCTTACGAAATTTTTTTTTAGGGCTTCTAATTAGTGAGACATAATCTCGTATTACCTTTCTATTTTTCTTCTCTTCCCTTTTCTCCATTCAATTGGACCTTCCTTAAAGGATTACATCTTTCTTCCCAGTGTTCCCAATGGATTCTAAAATATTTGGAGAATCAAAGATACTTGTGACACTGGTTTTAATTAAGTCCACCTCCTAATATAAGAATTGTTTGCCTTTCTACATATGTGAGGCATTACAATAGAAAATTGACCTTACAAGATTTATGTAGATATTGTTTCACCAAATTGATCTCCTCCTTGTAGCATATCTTGGTAATTGGAGGTGCTAAACACTATATATATGCCCAAGCCCCAAACATAGATGATATTAGGCTAGTCAGATATCCACATTTTCCCCTTATATTAGTATGCAACTACATTCACGAGGCCACAAAAATGTATCTGCTTTTAGTATAGAGTTGTGCCCATATCAAGCAACCAAATCTCCATCACTATATCTTTCTCAGTTGAACCCCTCCTAATGTGATGGCTACCAACATAATACAATGTGAATCCATGTAATAATATGCAATACCATGGCCATGAGAAAAGTCTACAACGGGTCCATGTCATGAAAATGATCATATCCATGAGCAAATGCAATGTGGATATGTCATAATATACATCAAGAAGACAACTAATACCAATGGGAAGACGTATTAATTGTAATATAGTGATATACTCCATCAAAAATTAGGAGGGGTAGCATCAGTGATGTGCCTCCAAAGCCCAAGGTATTTGTTCCAACCCCGATGGTCATTCACTAGAGACTTATAAAAATTAGCATGAATATTGTACCTGACAATAGAAAAACCAAAAAAACCCATATTAAGAGAATGCTGAAATGCCATTGTAAATCTTGCTTGGATCAAGGTTGGCAGTGTCACAGATTTTACCTAGGAACAAAATGCGCCATCCATGTTTAGTTAAATAAAACTTCATGACACTAATTCCCTAAGTAGTTGATCTTAGATAATAATGCCAACTTCACAACTTTCACTACACTTGAAATATTTCACATAGATGCATAAGTCCAGTCCATACCTCCCAATATGAAGAGAAAACATATCCACTGGAGAGTAAGAGAAAAATCGGCAATATATGTTTATTTCCACTAGAAATGGGAATGCCAAGACTTGTTCCTACCTAGAGCACAAAGATCAAGCAACATGTCACCAAGATATCTTGAATAAAGCAATACGAAGAATGCAATTATTTTCTTGAGCATCTCAATCATTTAAGACATAAAAACATCTATGTGTTGTGCAACAATTTTAGGATATCTGGGAAAAGGAAGAAAGAGAAACTAAACGTTCCAAAAGACATATAAGATGTCAATTTACCAAATCTGCTATGTTACTAGTGCATTCTCCTTTAGCTAAAATGCCCCCAATGTTTTCTCTGATTTCAAATGCTTTGTAGATAGGAGTACGAGTTGATGTTGATGATACTGCAGAAATATCCTAACAGAGTAGAGAAATAAAATAAAAATATTAGTTTAAGCTAATAGAGTGAACACCTAGGGGACCATTAATAAAAAAAAAATCCTTCTCATGCAAATCTGTTTAAGCTAATCTCAAGGAAAAAATTTCCTCCCTTGAAACATTTGAATTTCGACAAGAGATTGTCGAGGATAAATTTTTCCTCCCTTGAAACTAAAGTGTCATAATTTTTAGTATACGTAGGGGGGATAATATAGGGTACAGAGGGAGGTACATAAGGGAATAATATGATGTAATGATTTAAGAATGATAAATAATTGGGCCATAGTTAATAAATAAAGTGGTTAACCCACATTATGTAAGGGACCACATGTAGCTAGGGAATAAAGTGAAATGCCCATTGTATTGGATGTATGGTATTGAGATACCCATGGTAACTACCCATGGTATTGCATGTATGACACTTATATAGAGGCTAGAGTCTCTCAATTGAGAGATGTGAAGGATTATTGTATTCGCAAGCATATGGCTTGTGGAGTGATCTCCTTCCTTAAGGAGTGAATGTATGGTGTTGCCCTACCTCAAGGGTTTGGATATTAATGAAGATCTGAATTTTTATCTTCTATGGTGTTATTTATTGGGCATATTTTCCATGTGGTTTAAATCCCAATCTGGGTACTCTGAAAACACAGATCTGAGCTGCAAACTCGCCGCCCAAAAATTTCTGAAAAAATCACTAATTTTAAATCAGTGATAACTCCATCATCCAGACTCCGATTCGACTGATTTTTTTTTTTGAAACTGAGTATTTTTACGTAAAGAATCTAGATGGGTAGTTACCATGGGTATCTAAATACCATACATCCAATACAATGGGCATATCACTTTATTCCCTAGCTACATGTAGTCCCTTACATAACGTGGGTTAACCATTTTATTTATTAACCATGGCCCAATTATTTATCATTCTTATATTATTACCTCATATTATTCCCTTGGGTACCTCCCTCTATACCCTATATTATCCCCCCTAGGTATACTACATAATTTTGACCAAGGGAGGAAAAATTACAAATGAAACAGTTACACATGCCAATACCAGCCATCTGCCACAACTATCATAAAGACCAATCATCATTCTCTTAACTGCTACAGTGTTTAAACTCTGCAAGGTCAATTCATACAATGTTTCTATGAACAAGTGTACATAGACCAATTCAACTTGATCACTAGGACCAATCCACATACCAAACTTGGTCTAAAACATTATAACAAGCATATAACAAAAGTGATAGGAGAATATGAATTGGTTACTACATTGATCCACCTTGGGTGTTATCAATATGCCACATGGATAACTGAAATATTGCATATTAATTTATTACCAATTAAAATCCTACTGACCACTGGGAAAAAATAATACTTCTCCTTGTGTATTTATAGATATTTTCTACCGATTGCAATTCCAAAATCCCAAGCTCTTCATTCCAACCCCGATGGTATCATTCTACATCATGTGAATGGATAAAATATTAGCATACAACAATGTATCAAGTATCAACACTTAGTGCTATTCTCGCCTCTACAAAATGGGAACTAAACATTTGTTGATCCACACTTAGAATATGAGAAATATCAGCTTGAGATCCTAAATATTATGGATAAAAAACATGAATGGAATCCCCATCAAAATATGCACGAAGTGGCCACCATATTAGAGGTTAATAATCATTGTAGAGCCCAGATTTATGTATGATTATAATCCATGTAATGAATGTTTGTGGACGCTTGGAGGACCATTAATCAAAACAAAATCCTTATCATGCAAATCTATTTAAGCTAATCTCTAGGAAAAGTTTTCATCCCTTGAAACATTTCAAGCCCTAAGAAGGCAAGATGTTGAACCACTTTCTTAGCAGATCTTGCATTTCCACTATGATATCCTAGCTCATTCATAAATATATTTCTTTGAGAATCACAACGAGCAAGAAAAAATCATCCAAACATGCACTAAAAGCATCTAAGGATAAAAATTCAATAAAAAAAAATTCAATTGAATTCAAGCACTTCACCGTAAATTTAGAAATTATTTCAGTTTTCATTTTGTGTTTTCGAGTTACATATTGTTTTCAAGTTTTCACATTTCTAATTTGATTGCATTGTCGCAGAATGATCGTGGCAGTATAGGAACAACCCCGAGACAGGATGATCATCGAAAGGGGCCAACCAAAGAACATGTAAAGTGCCAACATTGCTTTATCTTCAGGTATTTTAGTTATTTACATAATTGAAATAATGTTAATTTTGTTTAAATATGCATATGCCTGGCCATGGTGCACTTGATTCTTCCCTCAATGAGGAAGAGTTTTCTTCATCCCCATTTCCATTGTTGTTGCTACAAAGAAAGGCATGAAAAGAAATTTTTGAACTCGAGCATTTGGTATACATTACGCCTCAAACACCTGAATTATCAATGAGGATAACACAACTTATGACCTAGCTAGAAACATATAAGGTAATAATAAAAAATCAAAAGGATGTTTTTTTTGTTCTTTATGAGATCAATTTTGATAGTTTCATTTTTAATTTTTACATTAACTAAACTAACAAAAGAATTCTTTTGTATGTAGTGTTATCTGACACCTGCTACCCCGGGTGTTGGTGGTAGTGGGACACAAAGGCAAGATATTACCAAGCCACCCTTTCGTACACATTCTACACCTTTAGGTGGCAGCCAAGAAACACACCCTGCCCAAGAAGACACCCAGCCAACTGTTGAACGTGTTAGTAGTGATGAGGCTAGTATGGAAAACTATATTATTGCTTTTCCTAGAGCTACACGTGTCACCTGCATGAGGACCATTGATGGCACATTTTTTGGTGAAAAATGATGGTGTTCCTATAAAGCATGTATAATTCCAATGTACCTTTTAATATTTTAATTATTTCATGTACTCTATCTAAAACATATTTTATCTTGATTTTTATTTTTAAATTAGTGATAATATCTATTTTCTGTGTAGGAAACAATGAGTTCTACAGGTTTTTGGAGAGCAAGGAATTGATAATTTTTGACCCAACCATATGCACAAGGTGGAATTCCCAGAATGCCAACCTGAAAAAAGAACTTCTAAATGATCTATAAGCCCTTTTTGGGGTGGGCACATTTGATAGAATAGAGGTGGATCGGGTAGTTGGAAAATATATGAAATATACCAAGAACACCTATAGGATGCAATTGAAAATTAACTCTAGATACAAGCATCCTCGCACAGTTCCAGAGAGGGAGTGGAGAGCACTCATCGATGACGAAAAAGAGAAAAAGGACCAAGAAAGAAGGAAAAATGCTAACTAGACCCACAAGGTAAATTACAACTTTAATTCAATAACTTTAATTTTCTTTATGTCTAAAATAAAAGTGTGCTATGTCATATCTGACTTCAAGATTTTCATGATAGGTTGCTTGACACCTCAAAGGCAACCAAAGCTAGGATTGACAAAAAATGCCATCACAAGCTAGCCCAAGGAGGCTACTTGAAATTAGCCGCAATAATTGTAACTAAATAAACATCTTATAATTAATTGTATCGCCTTCCAACATTTTTGTAATCCCATCAAATAACATTAAAAGGACATAATCATATGTAATGTAGGGTGATGATTTTGGAACGAAAACCACAGAGGAAGACAGAGAGATCACTTTTCGTTTCGGCTATCAAGCAGTAGTTGAACATCGTAGAAGCTTGGGACAGGTCCCAAGATCCAGAATGCCTGATCAGGTAAAACATTAACCTTTCAATATATTTGTCTTCGTTCATAAATTTAATGTCTAAAAAAATTGTTTAAATCGAGGGAGTAACACTTTAAACGAGCCAAATAACCCAGTTGTCGAGCAGTGTGTTGAGACTGAAATATTTCCAGAAGTACACGGTCCTCACGTGCAACCTGATACTTATAGTGGGGACTAGGTCGGCAATGCTACTATCAGTGAGGGCCATGACGGTAATTGATTTCCACTTACATTTTTTTATAACTATAGCTTGATGGTTGTGTCCTTATAACGTTTTTTTGTTTAAATGACAGAGAATGTTGTACTTGAGCATCCTACCACCAGAGAGGAACACAGGGCAACGGTTCCAATAGTGACAACTACTGCACTAGGTAAATAATCTCATTGCAATTTTTTTATTATTAATATTACCAAACTAGTTCAATGATATTTAAAAACTAACAATTAAAATTTAATATTATTTGTTTTTGAAGGCAATGCCTCGTCACTACATGAGACCAGACATCGTGACTATGCAACTAGGTCAGCTCTGTGGGAAAGACATGAAACATTAGTAGAGCACGATGATGTTGATGATGTATTTAGGAGCTTTAGAAGTAGGAAGAAGAAAAAGAAAATTTGACAATATAAAATATTGTATTATTATAAGACAAATGTTACCATACTTGGAACATTTTTTGTATTATATTAAAAACTCATTTATCTTACTATTTCTATGTCAAGCACTTTCAATGTTTTCTTGCATAAATTTTTTTGCATTTATTTTTAATTAGTTATTGAATAATTTATTTATTTATTTATTTTTTTCTGCTCATGAAAGTAAAAAATAAAATATAGATTGGGTATTGAGGAATTGAGAGTGAGGTAAGGGGGGGGGGAGGGGCCATAAGAGCTTCCAGCTTCATGTGGGTTGCCCTATCTAGTAGAGAATAATTTATTGGAGTGATTTAATCTTAGATAAAACCTCTCTCAATCCAACGTAGCAACAAAAAAGTCATTGTTGACTTAGTTGCTACTTCTTAGGATTGTGGGAGGCTTGTTCCAAGTTCAGACGACTCCAATAATTTTTTTTTGAAATGAGGAGGAGCTTATTTAGGTATGTTTTGACATTCTGAACATATGTTCTAACATTATCATAAGAATTCATCTTAGAGTAAAAAATACTACATCAAATACTTGTATTTATTGTATAGATAATTATGGATTTTGAATGACTTGGTAGCGCAGGTACAAATCCTCTTGCATCATGAGCAATACAACTTGTCAACCAGGGTCATGTCCAGGATATTTTTGCTTGTGGACTTGACCAGGTTCGTAGTGCCACATTTTGTGAGTTTCTTTAAATTTCAAAATTCAATATGAAGCTTGTTCATGATTATTATCTGGTTTTTTGTATGTGTTTTTTCATCTATTTGATTGTAAGTTTGAAAAGGCTTTTAACCATTGAATTTTTTTTTTATACTATTTTTATACTTACTTGTTCTAGTTATGGTTATATAACTACCATTGTATCATATCCATCTTATCGCTTTCCCTTGGGTTGTAGTTAGGTTCAAAGGAACTCCAACCAGTTCCAATTCCCTCACATTCCTCTTGGCCAACAACATAAATTTAATATATGTGGGTTCCCTAGCCCAATGACCCCTTTTCTAGTAGAATGAGTGCCCATGTTCTCGTAATTTTATACCTGCTATATTAGCGTAGGAGTGGACCTAGAGTATTTACAGCCACAATTTCTCCCCACCACCATTTTCTGGAAGTATATTATGTTAGGTCATAAACTATCCCAGTATAAGTCTATTCTGTTAGGTCATAGGATATCCCACTTGGGCATGATGTCAAGGTGTTGGCATGCTATAATCATGCTTGGGCATGATGTCAAGTATTAGTCTAAATTTAACATTAAACACGGTGTATTTTTTAATGGACATAAATCTTTGGTGGATACCCTAGATTCTTCTTGAATGAGAGGAATTACACCCCAAAAAATTAATCATCATCTCTTCTTCTTGATATGATGAAGGAGAGAGGTTCCCAAGAATGCTTCAAGTGTAGAAGGATTCAAGAGAGATTCTCAAGGTGACTAACTGTAGCTTATTTTGAATATGAATTTAGATGCCGCTACAATGTTTCAACATATTAGCTTCAAAATTTCCTTCTTCTCAAATCAACAGGTTGGAGCCTATTTATTTAGATATTTGAAGCCCTCTTAGAGAGATAATATATAAGAATTCTTATTCCATTTGTTAACTTTTGAAGTAGATCCAGCTTAACCTTGAACCTTTGAATAAGGTTTAACATAGTCACTAGAGACAAGAGCTAAAATTCACATCTAGTGGCTCAACACTATTACCATCACTAACTCATTGCCCATTGACCACCAAACTAGTGGACTTATTCAAATTTGGTGTTTGTGTTAAACAACTGAAATTAGTTGTGCACTTTTCCTTTAAAATTTTACAAAAGATAGCTGAGTCATGGAGTCTTTTACACTGTAATGTTAGCATAATACTAATTAGTATAATTTGTGTAATTATCATATATAGTTTTTCTTTATATGATATATTTCCATCACTTGAGTGCATAACCATGCTAAGCACCAGTACAAAGACATTCCATTCTTGATATGGTAAGATTCTTGGACAAGAAGGCTAAGATGATAGTGGAATACTACCTTCATTTGTTGTTGCTACTTCTCCTAATGAATAGGCCAACACCAACATGTCTTTGGTTTTACAGAATGGTCTGGATGGTGATGGGCCTTTCCATTTTTCCATCAAAGTCTAGTACTTTATGCTTGGCCTCTGTGTAGCTATAATGGAGTTTAAAATTCCTTGAATTTCCTAATCTTTGTTCATCATAGCCCATTTGCTTTAGGATCTTGGAACTAATGCCTCTGGTATGCCTTTTCAAAGTCACCAATCTGCACTAGAGAAATTTCTATGGAAAGTGAGCTTAAAAAGGTGGTTTTATTCATGGTGTTGGCTTTAGAAATGGCAAGGAAGGTGGTATTATTTCGTTGTAGTCTTAGACAACTGCTTGGAGCCTTTCCAAGTCCACCTCCTTCTCCACTAAATGTTGTTGCAATTGTACCATCATTTAAGTGAACCCACTTTCTTGCCAACTATCCATCTATATGACCACCTCACCAAGGCATACAAGCTTCGCTCTATGCTTATCCCATTCGACAATGACTGTAATGAGAGAATCTTGACATTCATAAAAACTTCTTCTTTAGTAATGGAAATAGTTTGGTAGAGGTCTCAAAGTGCTTATCCGTCTTTTCGATCCTCCGGTTGAACATTTGGACCTTCTCTTTCAAGTGTTTTTTCTCTTCTCGAGTATCAACATCGTTGTCTCTTAAGTCTTCCAATATTTCTTTGCTTGCTTTGCCCATGTTCAGGTCTGGAATGTTCTCTTCATTGTTTTAGTAGTTGATTCATAGTCAAGGTTGCAGCTAATCCTATACGTTATGATTCATAAATGGACTTGTAGTCCACTTACCAACACAGATTCATTGTGGAAGTTGTAAATCTGTTCTCTATCTCAATGTTGGATAGAGGACTCTATATTTAGAGAGGCTATTGGGTCTTTTCACTCTGCATTGTACAACGATCTCTACTATCTTTTCCCTCTGATAGTTAGTCACTATCATCCAGGAGGATAAAGAAATAAATTTCACATCACCTAGCTGAGAGTTGGGGTCCCACATATTCATAGCAAGAAGTATTAAATTATCCATATAAAAGTCTTCCATCTTATCCCTATCTTGAACGTTACACCAAAGGAAAAAATCAATGAATGTTTTGATGTTTTGGAAAGGAGGGGATCCTTTTTTGGCTAATACTCTAGTCTAAATTTGGCACCATTAGTATTTGACGAATAGATATTATGTTTTTAATGGATGTCTAGAGTATGTCTACTAATTTGTCCAACCTTGATTTTGATGATCATCCAAATACATTTCTTGAAAATTTTTTAGTCGCCTTATTGATGCTTGCGAAACTTCGCCCAACAAGCCAATTTGTGAAGAAGGTAATGATCCCATATCTATTGATCTAGACATCGGAAGCTTGATGGAAAGTGTCCATCCTCACAAGATGTGCATTGATATGTAAATTAACTGAGTTGCATCAACAACAAGTTCTCCAACTCTCAAAGGATAACCTAACTTTGGTGCAGAATGTAATGAAACAACAGGAAGATCAACATCACATCGAAAGAAATTTTGAAGAATTCAAAGAAACAAGAAATCGACAAGTACAATCAATTTCAAAATATCTCAGCAAGTGGAAGAACTTTCCTGTAGAAGATTCCACATGGGAGGATTAGAATTTTATACAGAACCAACAAGAAATAATCAAGCATTGAGGAAAACACTTGTTTGAAGGAGAGGGGCATCTTAAGTCCCTATATTAATAGTGTAGTCCCTTGTTATGTTAGTGTAGCCCTCCTTATTGTTATTTTTGTACCCCTGTAACCCCCATATTGTTATTATTTTTCCCTTACATTATTATTGTTAGGTCGGCTAGGATTACATTGTGGCCCCACTAGGATTATATTGTGGCCCCATGGACTCCTATATATAGAAGGAGGTTTTGATAATTTGTATCATCCAAGAATTGTTCATTCATGTAATGTATTGGAGGTTTCCCCCTCGAAGTGGCTTATTTCTAAGGCGTTGATATCTATTTTATTCTCTTTGTAGAGCTGGTTTCACAACATTTGGTATCAAAGCCTTTAGATTCTAAGGTTTCGCTGCTCCAAATAGGTCATCGTGGAATTTTCGCTATAAATTTTTTTCTACAAAGGTTTAGAATCTGAATTTTTTAGAGTGCAAAGCCAAAATCCTAATGAACATCCTCACAATTTTTTAGAGCTTGGTTCGTAAATTTTTTGGATATATGATCTATGCAATTTAAGTCATTTTTCAGGCTCCTGAATTTAAACTAAACAGGTCATCGTGGTATCTTTGTAATAACGTGTTTTCTACGAAGGTTCAAAAGCTAAATTTTTAGAGCTTGAAGCTACAATCCTAAGGAACACCGTCACAAAATTTCAAATATTGGTTCGCAATATTTTCGGAGATATGGTCTGTGGAAGTTAGGGATTTTTTAGGCTTATGAATTTCATCTCAAAGAGGTGATCGTGGGAAAATATTCATAGCTCTCTCTCTGCGCATCGGATTGGAATGCTGTAAAAAGTGGCTATAATTGCACGAATTTTAGTTTTCAGTTTACCAATTTTAGAGCCAAAGGAGGAAACAGTGACACATGGCAAGTCGTACAATTTCGCTCTACTGAACCAGTCCAAAATTGGGTCATTGTGGGAGATTTGACATAAATTTTCCTAGAAGAATCCAAATCAGGTTAGATCTGTGGCATTTGAAGGAAGCTTCAGAGGGCTACTATAGTGCTAAATTTAAGATATTGAGGATCTAAAATTATAGAGATAATTAAATTTCAATATTGAGCTCCTCAAAAGAAAGTCAAAGGTGTGTGTTTGGTTTTTAAAATTGCATAACGTTTGTTTGAAAAAATAGTTTGAAGTGATTCCAAGGGAATATTTCAGAATTTTTATCAGTATTGGGTTGTATAATGCCTCCAAAAAAAAATTCCATACCCATAAATCCATCAAAAATCTATACTATGACGCATGAAGAGGAAGAATTGTAGTATGAGATATCAAAATTACAGTACCAAGTGCAACAAATCTCGATCTTATGAAGAACAACCGAAGATGACATAGATGGTTTAAAAGTAGAAATGAAGGCTAAGTTGGATGGTTTTAAGGATCAAATAATAGCTAATATAGATGATAAATTAGTGGAATATCACATCAAGCATCAACAACAAGTTCTCTAACTCTCAAAGGATAACCTAACTATCATGCATAATCTAATGAAACAACATGAAGATCAACATCACATCGAAAGAATTTCTAAAGCAATCACAAAAAAAAGAACTTGACATGTACGATCAATTTCATATTATCTCATCAAGTGGAAGAACTTTCCTGTAGAAGATCCCACATGGGAGGATGATAATTTTATACAAAATCATCAAGAAATAATCAAGCGTTGAGGACAACACTTGTTTGAAGGAGAGGGGCATGTTAAGTCCCTATATTAATAGTGTAGTCCATTATTATGTTAGTGTACCCCCCCTTATTTTTATTGTTGTACCCTTGTAACCGCCGTATTGTTATTAATTTTCCCTTACATTATTATTGTTAGGTCGGCTAGGATTACATTGTGGCCCCACTAGGATTATATTGTGGCTCCATGGACTCCTACATATAGAAGGAGGTTTCGATCATTTGTATCATCCAATAATTGTTCATTCATGTAATTTATTGGAGGTTTCCCCCTCGAAGTGGCTTATTTCTAAGGTGTTGATATCTCTTTTCTTCTCTTTTTGGAGCTGGTTTCACAACAAAATATTATCTTTTTAGAGGATATTTGGTTTTAACTTTCCTTGTTTCTTTTCTTTGACAGTGGGCCCTTTTCTGTAGCTAAGTAATTACTCTTCAATGAATGGAGTGCTATATTTCAAGCCTCACTTTGACCAGCTTTTCAGAGAGTGGTAACTTTAACAAGAATTTTCAGTCCCGTAAGAGATCTATCTTCAAAATTTTAGGAATTGCAATGGACAATGTGTTTGATTTTTCTCTTCACTGATAACCATCCAAATAAATTAGTGTAGCTTTATTTCTGTTTCAATCAAAGTGCCTCTCATTAAGGTTTTCCTTTCCCTTTTTTTTTATAGAAAGATCAAACAAAGCAATTGATGGTCTCCAACCTGAAATGGTATAGTTTTTTAATCTTTCTTTGAGAAAATTATTTCCATTTACATGTGTGCCATCAAAGAATTTCATTGCATTTCTTCTGAATAGAAAATAATTATGAATTATTGACATATACCAAATCTGAAAAAATTCTAGTTGAAGAATCTGAAATGTTAAGGAGGAAAATGCTGTAGAAGAAATGTTAACTTACACAAGTAAAAATAAAAAGTGGTTTATTTCTATGAAAGGAAGAGGGTAAATGTCATGATCAATTCAAAAGTTGGGAGCTCTAGAGCTTATTTCTAATACATTGGAATGCTCTTTAAAAGACAAGATCTCCTAGTAAAGTGCCGATGATGTTCTCTAGAACTCAAGACAAATGTGCTACTTGTGGAAAGAAGGCATACCCTGTTGAGAAGGTAAGCTATTTGAATTGGTATTTCTGTTTGCATTTTCCTTGTATATTTATTTGTAATGTACCTCACTTGGAGAAGAAAAATTCTTTCAATAGAAGGTAAGGATAAGTCGAAGGTTTTGGTACTATTTAGTTTTCAATGCCATTGATATCTATAAAGGATATATACTATATAGGGCTATTTTTGACTGTATACACTATATAAGTTGAAGGTTTTGGTACTGATTAGTTTTCAATGCCATTGATATCTATAAGGATATATACCATATAGGACTATTGCATGTTATTTATTTTATTTTATGATTGAATTTATGCCCGTGGTAAAGGAAATGGACAATATAACATATTTACTAGAGAAATGGCCGAGGCAATTCTAGTACTTTAGATGGCATTATAGTGGCATAGCTTGGCCCCTCTTTAGGCGAATGCAGTAGGCGTTTCTTTTTTCCCTGTTCTTAGAGAAAGTGATTTTGAGTAAGCCTGGGTCCATTTTTATTGGGACCCAAACAAATTATACACTGTCAATGTGGAGCTCCCGAGCCACAGTGAGAATTTGGGGAACTAAATTGTGGAGAGTTAAATTTGAGCCCTGAAACATCATAATCTAAAAATAGAAAATCATTAAAAATTTGAGAGTTTCCTAAATCGAAAAAGGCACTTGTATCTCATTGTTTTTTTATTTCAATCCAAAGTTGAGAGAGAATATATTGACCTTCTATATTTTCAATAGAATAATACAACCTTGGGGGCTTATTTGATCTTTGTATTTTGGTTATTATTGTAAAACTTAAGAAATTATACTGATGGTTGTTTTCCCCTTGTCAAGACACCGTGGAAGACGTATCCTACCACAAGTCTTGTTTCAGGCGTTTTCATGCTGGTTGTTCAATGAGCCCTTCTAATTGTGCTGCACTAGAAGGCATGTTGTATTGCAAGCAACATTTTTCCCATATTTTCAAGGAAAAGGGAAGTTACAATCATGTCATTAATACTACTTCTATGAAACGAGTAGCTGCAATCCATGAGGTAGCAAGTGCAGTCCCTAAGATATAATTTTATTGTGATCTAGTTACTTCATTACAATTTGTGTTTGTATGTTGAAAAGTTTTCACAGTATGCTAGTTTGTTGGGGAAAAGAGACCTGATCCACCAAAATTGTATTTGCCAAGCCCTGAGTGAGGGAAATTACGGTATAAGGTCTTGTAGTTTAACTTATATTGGTTTGTAAAAGGAGGTAACTCTGTGTAGCCGATATTGGTAGTGCTTATTATTATGGTTTGCAAAAGTTTCCAAAGTACATATATTATCAACTATCATTAATGTGTCATTGTTTGGAACTAATTTGAAAAGTATGAAGTTCTTGTATGTATTCATATTCATTCTTGTGTATTTGATCTGCAAGAGGTTGATTGCCATGTTTTTAGTGTATTTTTTCCTTTAATGTGAGCATTACTCACTTCATAAAAAGTTTGAGTTTTCCACTATTTTGAATGGCGTTGTCTACCATCGGTATCTTACAATATCGCTTTCTAATTCATTTAGGTTCCACCACTTGAATTCTCTAAAAATTGAAGATGTAGCAAGGATATCTATAGGCATGTTGTGTTTTCAAAAGTAGGAACTTCATATTTGTGTTGTTTCATAACAAATGCTAACATAAAATAGAAATCATCATATGGTTGATTTTTTCTACTGGTATATAGTTTTATATTTTAAATGTCACTTGAATCATAGTTGTAGATCCCATTTATATTCTCATTGGCCTTTATAGTGGAGTATCAAATGTTATGCTCAATATTAAACTTCAGTATTTTATAAAACCCAATAATTTTAGTTTTTTAATAAATTCATCTCAACCACGTTTCTATTATGCAACTAGGAAGGATCCAAGAATCACCCACAACGACCCGGGTGAAAACCTGTCACTATTTAAAAGACCTCCTACAACGACCCATGGCAACTCTCTGTGGGACAATTTGGAAGTACAAGGTGTTGCTCTTTAGGGCTTTTGTTTAGGACATAATTTGAAGAATCATAGATCTTTGATTGTTGCTTGCCGCCCCAAATAGATTCAACAACTGAGAAGTATGAAGTGATCCTCTTGAGGGCATGTGGTTAGGTTGACACAAGTAAACATTAATTTTTGTGTCTGAATACTTCCTTTATGAGGATCGAAAGGCATCATTTGTCAGTGTTGTATAAAAGGTGGAAAGGGAGCATCCCAAGTCATGAATGTCTGAATCTATTTCTCCTTCATCAGGGTTGTAGAAAAAATTGGAAAGGGGGCTTGCGAATTCATGAATAGGTGAATCTATCTCTTGAGATTGGGCATTGAAAGATGGGATGCTTTGTCAATGAACTAAGTGGAAAATCTTGTGTTGCTGCAGGATGTGGTGATTTGTGTCAATCCAGAGTCTTTTATAAAACCCAATAATTTTATTTTTTTAATAAATTCATCTCAACCACGTTTCTATTATGTAACCAAGAAGGATCCAAGAACCACCCATAATGAGCCAAGTGCAAACCCGTCACTATTTAAAAGACCTCCTACAATGACCCAGGGAAACTCTCTGTGGGAAAATATAGAAGTATTAGGTGTTGCTCTTTAGGGCTTTTGTTTAGGGAAGAATTTGAAGAATCGTAGATCTTTGACTATTGCTTGCTGCCCCAAATAGATTCAACAACTGAAAAGTATGAAGTGATCCTCCTGAGGGCATGTGGTTAGTTTGATACGAGTACACATTGATTTTTGTGTCTGAATACTTCCCTTATGAGGAGAGAAAGGCATCATTTGTCAGTGTTGTAGAAAAGGTGGAAAGGGAGCATCCGAAGTCATGAATGTGTGAATCTATTTCTCTTTCATTAGGGTAGTAGAAAAAAATGGAAAGGGAGCTTGCTAAGTCATGAATAGGTGAATCTATCTCTTCAGATTTGGCATTGAAAGATGGGATGCTCTGTCAATGACCTAAGTGGCAAATCTTGTTTTGCTGCAGGATGTGGTGATTTGTGTCAATCCAGAGTCTTTTATAAAACCCAATAATTTTAGTTTTTTTAATAAATTCATTTCAACCATGTTTCTATTATGCAACCAAGAAGGATCCAAGAACCACCCACAATGACCTAGGTGCAAACATATCACTATTTAAAAGACCTCCTACAACGACCCAAGGCAACTCTCTGTGGTACAATATGGAAGTATGAGGTGTTGCTCTTTAGGGCTTCTGTTTAGGGTAGAATTCGAAGAATGATAAATCTTTGATTATTGCTTACTGCCCCAAATAGATGAAACAACTAAGAAGTATGAAGTGATCCTCTTGAGGGAATGTGGTTATGTTGATACAAGTACACATTTATTTTTGTGTCTGAATACTTCCCTTATGAGGAGAGAAAGGCATCATTTGTCAGTGTTGTAGAAAAGTTGGAAAGGGAGCATCCCAAGTCATGAATTTATGGATCTATTTCTCTTTCATTAGGGTAGTAGAAAAAATTGGAAAGGGAGCTTCCCAAATCGTGAATAGGAGAATGTATCTCTTGAGATTGGGCAGTGAAATATGGGATGCTGTGTCAATGACCTAAGTGGCAAATCTTTTTTTGCTACAAGATGTGGCGATTTGTGTCAATCCAGAGTCTTTGAGAGCGAACTTGAAACCAAGATCATGTGTCTAGTGCTTGTGTATGGAGGTTGGATCATAATGCTATCTTTCAACTCTAGAAAGTGATTTACCAATAATACTTGAACTATCTCTTCAATAATACTTTACCAATTCTTAAAGAATGTATCCAATACTGCTCCAACAATGCATCACATACCACTCTAAGATTTATTTCAACAAATTTTTCTGGATGTGCCACAAATGGCCTCCAAGATAATTCGAATAAACTTTAATGGATTGGTTACAAAGTCTTCAATGGTATTATTGACATATATTCTGATGTAACAATGTTACCGATGAAATAGGTAACCTCATTGTTACCTACTTTTTGAAGTATCAAGAAAAACACCTGATTTTGAGAAAGTGGCGATGCAGAATCAAGAAAAAAAAATTGAATATGTTTTTGGCACTTTAAGTTTTTTTCATTTAGTTTTTTTCTTTTTTATTAAATTTTTTTTTTATGTGATGTTTTTTATGTCGATTTTGAATAGTGGTGGTGTATCATCACCAATGTTTTTTTATAGGATTGATTTTGACACTATAGATTTTCTAATGTCTTCTTCTTCTGTGAGATGTTTATTTTTAAGTGCATTTATGTACTTGTGTTTAAAAAAAAAAAAACTTGTAATGATATCTTCACTTTTTCACATACATAAAAGATGGAAAAAGGGTCAATATTCTAAAGTTTATATTTTCTACATGTTTATGTATTGTTAAATAATTTTCAATGCACATCAAGAAATTGTTGCTAAAAAACCAATATTTTGAACCATATGACAAAAAAATACAATTTTTCAATATAAATACAATGCAAAAAATACACTTTTACAGAATTTTTGTTGGAAAAAACATATTAAATAAACTAATTTTTTGGGAGAATCTTAACAAAAAAACTTAAGAAAATAACATTTTTATTGAATTTTATGTCAAAAAATAATAGCAATCACATGTTTTTTGCCAAGAAAAAGGGTTGTTCTCATAAAATATCAAAGTCTAAACATTACAAATAAAAATGATTAATAGTTCTCAAAAATAAGTTTTGTTTGCAAGCATAACTTAAACATCATCAACAATATCAACTAATACATCTTCAACATCATCTAGAACAACATTGATGGCTTCTTCCGCAACATTTTCTTCTTCATTTTCATCATTTTCATCTTCTAATGGATCTTTCATGTTAGCAAATCTTCCAAAGTGTCCCTTTCCAATCATTCCATATAATGGTGGTTGAGGTTCCTTTTCTTTTTTTGCCACACATGATTCATTAAAATCTCCTTTTCTCAAACCAAATTCTTGGTTTGCATCTGGAAGGAATTTAAGAGCATTAATTATTTGTTGAATAAATTTGCATTGAACTGGGTCAATGGAAATGCAATTTCTTCCTTTTAGTAGGAAACATGCTAGTGCTATACCTAATCATCAAGCACACAAAAAATAAGTAAAAAAATTAGTATGGAGACATAAAAAGTAAAAAAGACAATATTTAAATTTAAATTTGTATAATAAAACTTACCTGAACCTAAGAATAAATCCGAAACCCATTCTCCTTTATTTGAACATAGATCTATAAGATAGTTAATCAATGCTTGTGGTTTTTGATAAATGTTAACTATATCTCCTTTTGCATCTTTATCCTCATATGTTAGTTTTCTTACAAATGCATCATAAACAATACTTGACGATGACTCTTCCCATCTACCCGATTTATAATAATATGCTTATAGCTATCGTCTTTCTTCCAACATTCAACATGGATGAACTTACAATCATTTATAATAGGCTGATCTTCGGAAGAAACAATATTTGACTTTTTCCTGTAACATAACATAGTAAAAGTTCAATTAAATTTTACATGAATAAAAAAATTTAGGAGGAATCAAACATACAATTTCAAAATCTTACCATGTAAGTTGCATCCTTGAGTTTGCTTTACCCTTGAAACTTTTTAATAACATTTGAAACTGTGTGTCTGGATGAAATGTCACAAATCGCCAAAGTGGTGATGTTGTCACTTCTTGAAAACTCGTAACCACTTTACTAAAAAATTGATAAGTATATGTTTCTCTATCATATTCAATGTCCTGGAAATTGAAACTATGAGGAATATCTGCAATAATTAAGCCATATTCCCTTTTAGGTATTAGTGATGCAATGTCTTCACAGTCACCTTGTATTATTTGATATTAGACACTGTCGAGCCCATTCCAAATGTAATGATTAAGAGTAGGATCAAGTTCAACATTCACAAGATGCTTCCTTCTCATGTTCTCCATCTTAATTTTTTCAATAAAGCTTTTGAAAGTATCTGGTACTCCATTTCCATCCTTCTTCGACATCTTTATATATATATATATATATATATATATATATATATATATATGTATGTATGTATGTATGTATATATATATATATATATATATATATATATATATATAAGAAAATAAAAATAGTTTAAATATGAATAGAATGAGTTTATAAGTCAACATACCTTATTCAATGCAATATAAAACTCTTTTAGTGTTGATGTAGAACTTGCTTCTCGGTAGTTGCGTACAAAATAATCCCAACTGTCTTCATTCAACATTTTAACGGCGTGTTCTTGTATTTTCATAAAAATTTTCTGACTGAATAAATCAAGTTAAAAGCATTAATATACTGACATGTATAACAAATTCTACCCACATCATTATGTTTTATTTAAAAGAAAATTATAATGAAAGAAAAATAAGAAATAATTCAAGAAACTTACTTTTGAAATTATGCACACATTTCTTCCATTGATAATTCACCCGAATTCACACGGGCTAATACTGATTTGACTAATTTATCATCCTTCACACCTTGCATTGTTCTCCAAGGTGTGATAGTCATATCCTCTGGAAGCTGCTTCATTTGAGGACCCCCCTTAATGTTGGTACATATTATGGGTTTACTCTTTCTAACCTTATAATTTTTTATGGAAATATTCTCCCACCGATCAAAAATCTCATCAATCAAATCCCATACCTCCCTAGTTCTAAATGCCAACTAAAAAATGTTATCTTTGCCTCTGAAGAAATTTGTATTCAATTTTCCATATTTTGCTTTTTTTTCATCAATTTTATAACCTGTTTCCATTAAACACTCCTTTCGAAATGCTACACTAACTTGTGTATTATCCCCACCACATTTTTCTATGAATTCATTATGAATAAATATTACCCTTTGGATGAAAGTCATTTTCATTATGTACTCATTATCTGCATTATGATCCCATGCCAATAACTTTGATTCTATTTCTGTTAAGCCAGCGTAAATGATGCACTTCACTGTTTGAAAAATATATTTATTGGGATATTATGCAATCAATTGTCTCTTAGCCTCTATCGAATGGTTCCCTCTAATTACATAATATTTATAATCAAAACATTTTTTCCATTCAAATTCTTGTTTGTTGGGAACCTGACATGGATCGACAAGAACCACATAATCCACCACATGCGCATATGGATTGAACCTGAACAATGTTTTCATATTATGTAGATGTAGGTGATGGGCCTTTCTAATTTGATATTGATATTTTCCTTCATGTGGGCCATAAAATTGGTTAACATTAAGCTCAAATGTTTGGCCACCAAGAATTAATTTTTTGTTCCTCAACTCTTGTCGAATAACATTTTGTTTTGTTTTAATAATGCCATCCTCTAACTCAGCACCTGGTGTTATGATTTCTCTGCTTCCGTGAGGGCTTTCAATTTGTTCTTCACTGCTGCTCACGACCTTTACAGGTTCACCAATATTTGATTTCCTAGTCTTATTGGATAACATATCAGTTTTTTTATAAACAAGCTCTCCTTCATGAGGTAAAAGAGAGACATCTTTGGCAATTTTTCCTTTTGGTGTCTGATATGTTTCTCCTTTTGCACAACAGTTATAATATCCTCCTCGATAATTCTATCATAATTTTCTGTTTCATGTTTGACACCATCAAAAGAAACATGCTTAAGTTTACTAGATTGACCCACCTTAGTGACTCTTGCTTGATCCCCTCTTTGTACTGTTTCAGTGTCACGAGCTATTTCTCTTTGCTTCAATCTCCTTTCCTCTGCTTTGTCTTTGTGGAAATTTTTGATGACATCCATAAAATTTGGCACCAACATATAAATACCTTCAAACATGTTTGAAAGACTCACAACAAAATCCTATGAAACAAAATAAAACATGTCAATGATCAATAGTTTATAAAAAATTGAATCATCCTTACAATAATGCATAGAGGAAATAAAAATAAGCATACTTACAATGTTATTTGCAATGTTTCTTGATATTTCTTCAGAAAATTTTGAAGATATTTCATCTATGTCATACTTGACGATTGATAGACGATATCTAACCTTCTCACGTTTCTAAGCCTTCCTTGCAAGAACATAAATAGTGTTTGTATTCGGGACCATACATATGTCTCGTACTCTGCCCATCACATCATATGGCTCATTTAAGTCAATCATACCACAAATCAGATAGATGTGTATATCAGCCTCTGTTTCACTATCTTCAAGATACCATGAGAAATCAGTTTTATCTATTTCCTCGGTGTTCTTCCAATCAGAAATAAGCTTTAATGAACCTGGTGCCCACTTGCTTGACTTTTATTAGTGTGTGCAACAATGTCTTTATTATGTCCAACAGTGTCCATAGTGCGTCCAGCTGCAACTTTAGATTTGGGAGTTGTATCCAAAGTGCGTCGAGCTGCAGCTGTAGATTTGGGAGCTGCTGCCCTATGTGCAGAAACATTCACAGAAATCTTTTTTGATGTCATTTTCCTGATATATATATATATATATATATTAGTTAATGGAAAAATAATGCGGATAAAATAAATTTAATAAACAAAATTTATTTCTAAAACTAAATAGCTTGAAATTAAAGTAGTAAAATTAACTATAAAAATTTTCATTTAAAAACAAAATATTATAAATCATATGTACATATATCTATATAATATGTTTTGAATACATTTTATAAAAAATTTAAAAATGTGTTTAAATTGTATAAAACAATTTTTAAAAAATAAACTATTATTTTCAAACTTCAGATTTTGTTTAATATTAAAAAAAAAAACAAAAAAATTACTAACTATTTATAACAAATGTTAAAATTAATTTTTTTTTTTTAAGACAATGATTTTATTAAAAAAACTTATAATATTTTAATATATTTTAAAATTTTAAAATTTAATTTTACATTACATAGCAATTGAATAAAAATAAACAAAATAAAATATAAGAAAAATTTATTTTACTTTACATAGCAATTAAATAAAAAATTATAAACTAAATTATAAAAAATTAATATAAAAGTTTATAAATTTATATAATCTTTAAATATATTTGAAAATTACAAATTTCTATTTCACATGATATAGTAATTAAATAAAAATAAACAAAATAAAATAAAAGCAATTAAACAAAATAAAAGAAAAATTTTAATTTTTTATAATGTTGTTTTAATGCTTAAATTTAAAAAAAAAAAATATTTAAATGTTAAAAACAAATGTTATATATATATATAATTGTATTGTTATATAGTTTTTTTTTTTTTTTTTAATTAATTTATTATATTGTTATATTAAAACAAATGTTTTATTTTATTTTATTTTATTATTATATTGTATTGTTTTTTTCTTTAATTATATAATGTTTAAAACAAAACATACATATATATATATATATATATATATATATTTCTCATATTTTGATATTTTTAACAATTATTATATAACAATGTTTTTACTAAATTTTAATGGTTTTATTAAAACAAATTATTATTTTATTTTTATTTTTAAATACAAATTAAAAGAGAAAAATCTAGAATTTAAAAAAGTTTTATTAAAAATAAAAAAAATTAAAAAAAAAATCATGGGGCTGTCGTAGACCGTGCCTGCGGGGCGCCGGAGGCCGGCCGGGTGGCGCCACGGGGGCGGCCCAACCGACCTCAGGGCCCCCGCTGGGCAGGGGACCGATTCTCGGGCGCAGTCTGCGGGGGTGGTCCAGCCTGCCTCCGGCTCCCCGCGGGCATGGTCTACGACAACCCCATGATTTTTTTTAAATATTTTTGTTTATTTTATTTTATTTTATTTTAATTTTGTTTTTAAAATTTTTCTTTTTATATAATATAATTAATAAATAATTATTAAAACATTATTTAATTAAAAAAAATGTTAAAAATATCAAAATATAACAAATATTTAAAAAAAAAATTATTAAATAACAATTATGTTTTGTTTTTAAACCTTATATAATTAAAAGAAAAAAACAATACAATATAATAAATAAATAAAAACATTTGTTTTAATATAACAATACAATAAATTAAAAAAAAAAAAAAACTATATAACAATACAATAAAATTTAAAAAAAAAAAGAATAAAGAAAAAAAAAATGATATATAACAAAACAATAAAGAAAAAAAAAATTGAAGATTTAAAATTAAAAAGAATAAAACTAAGATTTAAAATTAAAAAAATAAATTAAAATAGAATATAAAATCAAAAAATTCTAAAAAAAATAAAAACATTTTAAATAATGAAATCACTAATATATTTATGATAAAAAAAACAAATAAAAAATGTTATAATATTACTATTTTTTTTTATGTGCATGGTCGTTTTATGGATTTTTCTGTCTAGATGAACCTATAAGTCTTAAAAAAGAAAAAAATTTCTAAATTTTTGTCCTTAAAACCCTAAAAAATTTAGTTCTTTTTGCATTTTCTTCACTAAAAAAATATAAAAAAATTATGGTTTTTGAACCTAAAAACCTTAAAAAATTAGTTTTTGGACACAAAAAACTATAGAAAAACAGATTTTCCCCAAAATCGTCTTTAAATTGACAGAATAGAAGGAAAACTAACTTTTGAAATGCAAAAAGCTGCTGTCACCAATGCCAACACAACGCCTCCACAAAATTACGAATAGCAACACAATGCCTCCAATGCCAATGCAATGCCTTCACGAAGTTACCAATGCCAATGCAACAACTCCACAAAATCACTAATAGCAACACAACATCTCCGATGCCAATGCAATGCCTCCACGAATTGACCAATGCCAACGCAACACCTCCAGAAATTTTCTCTAACAAATACCAAAAAACTTGGTGTGATGTGATGAATAGAAACAATCATTCTTATTATATAGAGAATATTGTCTGATTGGTTTACTGTTTAACGAATGTGGGATTAAAATTTCAAATTTAAAATATTTACATTTAGTTTATTATAGTTCATACTATAGTTAAAATACTTAATATTTGCATGTAGTTATCATAGTTAATATTTTATTTAATATTTACATGTACTCAATGTTGAATAATTCAAATATAATCTCAGATTAAAAATTAAAATATGAAATACTTACATGTAGTTAATTATAGTTAATATTATAGATAAAATAGTTAATATTTGCATTTAGTTATCATAGTTAATATTTACATGTAATCAATGTTTAAAATCATGGGATTAAATTTTAAAATCTAAAATATTTACATGTAGTTAATTATAGTTAATATTTACATGTTATTTTTGTAAATATTTACATGTAGTCAATTTTAAACCATTCAAATAAGAAAATTATTTTAGTTTCGAAGGCATGCATGAAAGGAATATTTTGTGGATATTTTGAATAGAAAGTATGGTGAAATATTTGAAGACCAACAGTTTATTAACAAATTTTGAAATATATTTTAGATGAATATAATCTAAGTTTAAAATTTAAAATTTAAAATATTTACATGTAGTCATTATAGTTAATATTTGCATGTAGATATTATAGTAATATTATAGTTAATACTTACATCTAGTCAATGTTAAATCATTGAAATAAAAACATTATTTTAGTTTGGAAGACATCCATGATAGAAATATTTTGTGGATATTTTGAATATAAATATCGGTAAAATATTTCAACACAAACAATTTATTAAAAAAATGTTAAATACATTTTTTGACTAATATTTGTATCAAATATTTGAAATGAATGTTTTGGAGGGAAAGTTTTTCGTGAATTTTTTTGGGGGGAAATTTTGGAGGGAAATTTTTTCGTGAATTTTTTTGCAGGGAAAATTCGGAGGGAAATTTTTAGTCTTTAAGCTATATATTGTAAGTGCAAGAGGAATTTGTATCATTCAACCTATTCTTGTTGAAAGCCATGGTTTCTTCTGATAGAAATTTTTTCTTTGTACAACATCAACATCTTCATCACACAACAACTCTATCCAGAGTGATGAATATAATGGGAGTTCGTTCACCATGAATAGAGAGTCAAAAAATCGACTTGGTCGTAATCCTAAAGATGATGAGAACAAAATTGATGAGGCGCAGAAAAATGAAATTTCTGTAAATCAAGTGCCATTTATACCACTTACTCTTAATCCTAAGGATTATGAAAGCAACGGTGATGAAGGGCATGACGAAGAATTTCCAGGGTCAAAAGTTTCACTTCGTCCTAATCCCAAGGATTATGAGGACACCATTGATGAAGATAATCCACTTCAGCTTAATCCTAAGGATTATGCGAGAACAACAAATGAAGAGGGGAATGAAGAATCTACAAAGTCAAAATATCCACTCTGTCCTAATCGTAAGGAGTATGCCAACACCACTGATGAAAAGGGGGATGTAAAATTTCTAGAGTCAAAATATCAAATTCATCCTAATCGTAAGGGTTATGCGAGCACCACTGATGAAGAGGGGAATGATAATTTTTCAGAGTCAAAACATCCACTTCGTCCCAATCCTAACGATTATGCCAACACCACTGATGAAGAGGGAAATGAAAAATTTACAACGTCAAAATATCCACTCCGTCCTAATCCTAAGGATTATGCAAGCACCACTGATGGAGAGGGGGACGAAAAAATTCGAGAGTCAAAATTTCCACTTCGTCTTAATCCTAAGGATTATGTTAGCACCACAGATGAAGAGGGGAATGAAGAATTTGCAGAGTCAAAATATGCAATTCATCCTAATCCTAAGGATTATGTCAGCACCACTCAGGAAGAGGGGAATGAAGAATTTGCAGCGTCAAAATATCCACTTCTTCCTAATCCTAAGGATTATGCCAGCACCACTGATGAAGATGGGGATGAATTTCCAAAGCTAAAATTTTCACTTCATCCCAATCATAACGATTATAATTTAACCACTGATGAAGGGGGGGATGAAGAATTTCTAATAAATATAGATTCAAGGCATTCACTTATTCCTAATCCTAAGGATTATGAGAGCTTCAGTGAGGAAGGGGAGGGGCAGGATGAAGAAATTCTAGTGAATAAAAATTCAAAGCTTCCACTTATGCCTAATCCCAAGGATTATGAGAGCACCACTGAGGAAGGGGAGGATGAAGAGTTTCTTTCAAACGATAATTTTAGAGGCATAGATCTAAATATTACATTTTCTCCAAGTGACCATTTCAAAGACACTCATGGTGATGAAGAATTGAATCCTCCCAGGGAAGAATTTGAAAGCATGGGTCAAGATGGTGAAGAATTTATTTTGAGTCGGGGTTACAAAAGTGCCGATGATTCTTGTGAAATGTTTTCTTCAACTGATGATGGTAAAGAAAATTTTCCAGGCAATGATGTTGATGAATTTCTTAACTATGTTGAGGATGATGATAGTGGGGATAATATTCCTCCTAATGGTGATGAAACTAATTTTACAAAGGATGATGGAATGATGAATCCATTGCAAGAAAATATTGCAACTAGGAGTTGTAGTAGACCTTTTCATATCAATCCAAAGCATTCCAGTTATACAAGGGCAAGGACAAAATATCTCACGACAAGAAGTTCTGTTGTTCATTTGATTTCAAGTGAATTTTTTCGAAGGGATTTCTTGAAAAATATGGTTTTCAACATTGTTTTGGAGAAAAGGAAAACATATATGTCAATGAATAAAAGCATGCAAAATTCATATTTAGTGGGTTGCATGCAATCTACACTAGTAGATTATGATTATCATATTGGGAATGTATTGCTTTGTAGAAAGGCATTCAAAATGTTGTATTCAATTGGTAATTGTTGTTTGTCAATAATCCAAGATAGATTGGAAAAGGATCCCACATATTATTCAGAAGCACGTTATAAACGGGAGGTGGGGCCGTTTGCAAATACTGCTAAGACATGGATGAAAGACTTCTTTTCAAATCATGGAGAGTGTATTCCAAATAAAAACACAATACATATTCTAGATAATTTCCCGAGATGAAAAATATTGAAAACTGTATGCAGAAGCTGTTGAAGGAATTGGTAATTTTATTACATATTATTATTTTACAAGGATATGGAAAACTGAATTCAACAATGTTCATATTCCTAAGAAGACAAGGATGGGGATTTGCAGCACATGCGCTTCTCTTAAAGAAAAAAGAGATAAATGTCAAGGGACGGAAAGAGGTATGTGTTCAAAACATTGTTTTTTAAAATTTGATACTTATCAACTATGAAAATATATTCAATCATATGTTTCTTTTATTTTATTTAAAGATTTCCTTGTCAAATAACTTTAATACCATCGCAATCAGCAAACAAGTGAAAGGAAAAAGTTGTATAAACATCGAAAGAAGTGTTATGATCATCCAAATAAAAATCTGGGATTGATAATTGATGGTATGTACCAAAAGAAAACACTTCTTCCACATTTTGTCCGCACGCCAAAAAAATTAGAGGAGGAAAATTTCATTCAGTTTCACTTGGCTGGTTGTATGGTATTTAATGAGAAGATGTTTCCAAGAGTTTTCCTCACAACTCCAAATATTCACAATGATGCAAATCTGACCATAACTATAATCCATGATGTGGTTACTCATTGGTCTGGGATTCTCCGTGAAGTTTTGTATTTACAATTAGACAACATAAGTCATGAGAAAAAAAATCAAGTTCTTTTTGGGTATCTAAACATGCTCGTTGAATTGGGGATTTTTAAAATGATAAAGGTTGGTTTCCTTCTTGTTGGGCATACTCATGACCATATTGATCAAATGTTCAATCGTTTTTCAGTAACATTGAGGAGCAAAGGTGTTGGGAGTGTGCCGTCATTAATTGAATGTATTAAGAAATCGTACATTCCAGAGCCTTTTTTTCATGTGTTGGAAGAAAATATTGACATGCGAAGGTTCATTTTTGGATTGCATGGTGAGGAGAAATGCATTGAACAACTTAACAACATTAGCTTCCAGCATCAATTTCGTATGAAAAAAATTGATGGGATGACACTTATATGGGACAAGAAGTATTCAACTGTTGAAGAATGGGAACCATAATCAGGTTTAGCATTTTTGAACTTCATTCCAGAGCGTCCATTATTTTCATCAAAGATATTGGTATTATAGTCAGTTGCTGAACTCCATAATGCATGAAGGCAGAAGAGAGACATAAATTATTCTGAATGTCTAGAGGAAATTAAAATATGTATTAGAGATACATATGACTACTTAGATGTTGCTAATTCAGTTTGGTGGGAGTATTTTTTCAGTAATCAAAGTGATATGATTTCAAGATCAATAAATGGGGATATGCTTTTGAAGACTCCTTTTTTTTTGCCACAAAATATGCCAAATGAACATGAACATCAGGGAACACACAATATTGAACAAAAACAGCCTCAAGATATTATTAATTCCCCACAGGTAGAGGAAAGAGAAATCTATATTGGTTCTAGAAGATCACGTGCACAACGTGAAGCCATGGAAGACCTTTACAGGGGTTCTGTGTAGAATCTTAAGGAGGGTTGCATGATAGTAGTGTTAGCAGATGAAGATCCACTTGGCTATCCATTTTGGATTTCCAAGGCTATAAAGGTCATTAATGAAAATGAAGAGATTACAATTGTTGATGTACATTGGTATGCCACAAGTACCCACCCTTTCAATGGTGTGTACAAGCCAGAGATGGTAGTGGAAAAAATAATTGGTAGAAAGAGAAAAATAAAGGGCACAAATATAAATTTTCGCCGCACAAATGTCTTAAAATTGGAGGATGTCGACATACTTGTGTATGACTTCAATTTGACAAAGGGAGGAACTCTTCGGTTGCAGACCATAAATATTTTGAAGAAATTGCTACCAGAAAAATTACTTTTGAGATGGGACTCTGCAGAATGTAGATGTAGATCTACAAGACTTTTGAACTCCGAAATTGTGGGCATGCATGTTGACTCAGATGGAACATTAGTTGATGAAAGAGAAAAATATGGATCATCTTCATCTGAATCGAGCCATTCAGCTGACGATGTAGATTATGATTTTGTGCCAAAACCTATGGTTGATTTTGAATAACTATCTAAGACACTTTTATGTGATTGATGTTTGCATGGTAACTTGAAATAAAAAATTTGACTTCCATCTCATTTTTCATGAAGTTATGAGACATTTCTATGTTTGTTGGATTATATGTTTTAATTATGAAGAATTCATCTCTTTAGAATATCGATAATGCAACAATGAATTACAAAAATAATTTATGTTATATTCAATGTACCAATGTTGATATTTTAATTATAAGTAAAATAGAAAATAGAAACTAATGTTGAATTTTTAGATTATGCAATGATATTACCATGATATTATGTATTGTTACCATTTGGTATAAGATACTTTTAAAATTTTTAATAATTATATGCGTCATTGAAAGGGAACACTTTGTTTTGATGCTTAATTTTTAGGTTTTGGTTCAAATTACATTTAAATTTGTCTTATGCTAAGATTTGGAAAAAGATAAGTTTTTATCCTTTAAAATTAAAATTACTCTTACTTGTTTCTGTTCAATGATAATTCTTTCATTGACTTGTTCATTTTTTTAAATTGTTAAGTCTTATAATTTCTCCATTATTTAATTGTTCAAGTATGTTGAACAATTAAGATTGAAAAAATTTAGATTTACAACTTGTCATTAAGGTTTTTATGCGCTGCCAAATTTTATCTTTAATGTTATGGTTGACAATAATTACAATTTTGGGGTTGTTTAGAGTCAATATATTTTATGTTCAACAACATGGATGAAAATTGTTCGAAATGATAAGCCCTTCAGACATGTATTTGTTTATCTTTAACATCATCTATCAAAAATGTTAGAAATTTACGATTTTAAAAAATGTCCTCATATTTTTTCTTTAATTCCATTGTTACACGTGTCAAAATTATGACACAATTTTTTTTTTGTTATTCTAGCATCAACTGGTTTTGTTTTGAGGGTGTTTTTTCAATCCTTTTTTCAGCAGACAATTTTGTTTTTAGCATAATTTTATAAAATGCTGAAATTTTACCTTCCAAAAAAACCAAGTGCGTTCTGGAAGACACACTTTTTGTTTTTGGGGTGTTTTTTCATGTTTTTTGAGACTTTTTGGGCTAGAGTTCTCGTTTTGAGGTTAGGTTACCTATTTCATCGGTAAAAGTGTTGTAACAACTCACTAAAGATGGGTAAAAATTGTTCCATATGTGTAACAAAGCCTCTAGATGAGCCACACCTCAGCATGAGAGTGGAGTGGAATGCGGAGGAAGGAGAGTGGGAAAGGAGTGCAGTTTGGTGGATTTCAGAGGGGGGTATAAATTGCTTGTGGTATGGAAAGTAGGGGAGGAGTGAAACGATGTTGTACCGACACGTAATGTGGGGTAAGGGTACGTGAAACCACCTTTTGTGACCCCCCTGCCAGTAAAGGTAGGATGGCGAGGGGGGGGTGGGGTAGGCTTATGGATCATTTATTATGACGAAGGAATGATCTAGGGGCTGGGAGGATCTTGAGACTTAACTGCAAGTGACAAAACTTTTTGTCATTTTCCACCTTTATTACATGAGTGGGAAAATTTTGATATAATACATAACGCCTCCAAAATTTGGATAAAGACATAATTAACATAAAAAATTAGGTTATTAGCGCATGTTTATAATGTTTTTCAAACTTTGGATAACTTTCACTAATAAGCTTACACTTTAAGATAACGCCCTTGATATAAAATTGACTGCCTTTTATCCTTTCAACCCTTTCTGAGAAGAATTTGACAATGAAAGAAATTTTTAAATAAGAGAAAATGTATTACTTTAATCCCCTAACTATGCTAAATCCCTTTAAAACACTGATATGATGAAAATGAAACCTTGTTTTCTCTCTTTGGTGTCATTTTTGGACTTTTTAGTGGAAAAACAAGGACACCAAGATACACACCTATATGGAGATGGAACAACTAACCTAAGTCTATAAATGAAAATTATTGAAATGACCTCTGATATTATGATTCCCATTGATGGAATGAGGGGAGCAACATTTCTGATCTAGACCATATGCAATCACCAAAAAAATTTTGAAAACTTGTTTGAAAAGAAAATTTATTTGACATAAGACTACTAGAAAATAAATTGAAAGAATATGTTTGATTACTTGACATATCACACTAACATATGTCATCCAATAAATGTTCATTTATGTAAGGTAAAGGAGGCTTCCCCCTCAAAGTGGATGTTTTTTAAGTTGTTGATCTCTCTTTTCTTCTATTTTGTGAGTTGGTGTAATAACATAAGGAGGAGAGAAGGAAATACCGAGGCATATAGTAATAGAGGATGAAGAGAGAGAGAGAGAGAGAGAGAGAGAGAGAGAGAGAGGTGGAATATAAAGGAGGAGAGAGGAAGGGAAAGAGACTATTAGTCATCAATATTTTTGATCTTATCCAAAGATGACTAAGTTGAAAATAGCATATTTCTAGAAACAATATTTGAAGAAAAATTGTTAGTTCGATAAATCTCATCGCCTTCAGTATCCTATGTCTATCAATTCACTAAAAATATTCACTCAAATTCTCCAAGTTATCCTGCCATCTAAAAAGGAAAACTGTTTCAGGCTATTTCCACCATTTTCATCTCCATTCCACTCCCTCATCTTATCACTCTTGCCCATATTTTCTATCAATATTTTTCCCTATAAAAATTCCTTTCTCCTCTTCATTATCCTCCATTTTCCATGAAAAACCCTTTTTAAATCACCCTTTTTCACCTTACCGAAAACTTCTTAAAAATCTAAAAACGGTCTTTTAGGTCTATTATCCGCCCATTTTTTACATAAGGCCTTAAGCGCCTTTTGCGTAAATTCCTTCCACCCTTTTCCTTCATATGACATAGGGACCCAACCACTCGCTAAACCTCAGCCCCTTTTTCCTTAAACTCGGTCACATTCTCCCCGCAGTCTACCTCAAGCACCCTTCGCTCCTTATTTTATCCCGTACCATTGTTTTTCCTCCAAAAAACTCACAACTATTGATCATACAGATCCAATGGTGATCACGCGCCCACACATCATTGGCTCGCCCAACCTTTCCCTCATCCAAATTTGTTTTTCCGAAGTAATCTCAACCGTAGATCTTATAGATCTAACGATGATCACTTCCCATTTCCTACCCTCTCTCCCGATCATTTTTTCATACATACATCCCCACAAATAAATATGGACTGTAGATCCTCTAGATATAACAGCCCACGTTAATCCTGATGTTTCATGCCCTTCCCCCAGCCTTTCCGCCACTCGACAGAACTATACACGTCATCGCCAGACCCAAATTCCACCCACAAAAACATTCCCCAATCCTTACCTGCCACCTGCCTTCCACTACCAACCTGTGCCCCCCATTGAACTCCTCCCACATCGTCGATCTCACTCCATGAGATCTGATGGTGGAAATCACAAATTGCGTTCATTTCACTGTCACTATTTAACAAGCCTTTTTCATACGAAAAAGTCATTTTTTTTCTCGGGACGTGTGGCGATATCTGAGTGGAATCACATTTGTAAGGGCCTAAACCACTTACCACCTTCTGGCCACATGAAAACCACCACCAGTTTCGCCCAAAACTTCCTTTGCCTCTACTCGCGCCCAAATTTAAGTATTTCTTCTAATTCTTCCTGGTTTTGTTCACAGAACCCTCATCTGCATATATTCCTCCCTCGGTAAATTTCTCAAGCCCTCCACATGGCCTCTGAAAGAATTTTTAACCAAAACTAGAATATTTTCAAATTTTTTTTTTTGTTTATTTTTGCAGGTTTAATGGCATCTGAAACATTACAGGCCCTCCCACAGTCACCTAAGTGGCATAAAGGCTCAGGATGATGACCCTCAAGGTAGAATCACACAAAAAGGGAGATCAAAGAGTTTAATTTCGTGATTAGATCGATGTCTCATGAACATTGGTCGAAGTAATAAAACCCTCCAGTGCGCCAAAAGTCTCCTGGACACAGAAGTAGACAAGAAAACAATGAAGACTGAAGAGCAAAAGATTAAATCTTAAACAAAGATTAAAGGATAAAACACAGTTAAAATACAGATGAACAAAGGTTTAAAGAAAACAATAAACTATTAAAAAGGTAGCATGATGAGTAATGAAGGCTAAAAGAAGATCAGGCCTTAAATACAACTTAGTGATGAAATGAAGGAAAATTAGGCTAAAAGGCCTCAAATACATCAACAAAGAGCAGTTATTAAGCTCAAATGTTTGGCTACCAAGAATTAATTTTTTGTTCCTCAACTCTTGTCGAATAGCATTTTGTTTTTTTTTAATAATGCCATCCTCCAACTCAGCACCTGGTGTTATGATTTCTCCGCTTCCATGAGAGCTTTCAATTTGTTCTTCACTGCTGCTCACGACCTTTACAGGTTCACCAATATTTGATTTCTTAGTCTTATTGGATAACATATCAGTTTTTTTATAAACAAGCTCTCCTTCATGAGGTAAAAGAGAGACATCTTTGGCAATTTTTCCTTTTGGTGTCTGATCTGTTTCTCCTTTTGCACAACAGTTCTAATCTCCTCCTCGCTAATTCTATCATAATTTTCTGTTTCATGTTTGACACCTTCAAAAGAAACATGTTTAAGTTTACTAGACTGACCCACCTTAGTGACTCTTGCTTGATCACCTCTTTGTACTGTTGCAGTGTCACGAGCTATTGCTCTTTGCTTCAATCTCCTTTCCTGTGCTTTGTCTTTGTGGAAAGTGTTGATGACATCCATAACATTTGGCACCGACATATAAATACCTTCAAACATGTTTGAAAGACTCACAACAAAATCCTATGAAACAAAATAAAACATGTCAATGATCAATAGTTTATAAAAAATTGAATCATCCTTACAATAATGCATAGAGGAAATAAAAATAAGCATACTTACAATGTTATTTGCAATGTTTCTTGATATTTCTTCAGAAAATTTTGAAGATATTTCATCTATTTCATACTTGACGATTGATAGACGATATCTAACCTTCTCACGTTTCTGAGCCTTCCTTGCAAGAACATAAATAGTGTTTGTATTCAGGACCATACATATGTCTCGTACTCTGCCCATCACATCATATGGCTCATTTAAGTCAATCATACCACAAATCAGATAGATGTGTATATCAACCTCCATTTCACTATCTTCAAGATACCATGAGAAATCAGTTTTATCTATTTCCTCGGCGTTCTTCCAATCAGAAATAAGCTTTAATGAACCTGGTGCCCCACTTGCTTGAATTTTATTAGTGTGTGCAACAATGTCCTTATTGCGTCCAACAGTGTCCATAGTGCGTCCAGCTGCAACTTTAGATTTGGGAGTTGTATCCATAGTGCGTCGAGCTGCAGCTGTAGATTTGGGAGCTGCTGCCCTAGGTGTAGAAACATTCACAGAAATATTTTTTGATGCCATTTTCCTGATATATATATATATATATATATATATATTAGTTAATGGAAAAATAATGCGGATAAAATAAATTTAATAAACAAAATTTATTTCTAAAACTAAATAGCTTGAAATTAAAGTAGTAAAATTAACTATAAAAATTTTAATTTAAAAAAAAATATTATAAATCATATGTATATATATATCTATATAATATGTTTTGAATACATTTTATAACAAATTTAAAAATCTGTTTAAATTGTATAAAATAATTTAAAAAAAATAACCTTTTATTTTAAAACTTCAGTTTTCGTTTAATATTAAAAAAAAAAAACAAAAAAATTACTAACTATTTATAACAAATGTTAAAATTATTATTATTTTTTTTTAAGGCAATGATTTTATTTAAAAAACTTATAATCTTTTAATATATTTTAAAATTTTAAAATTTAATTTTACATTACATAGAAATTGAATAAAAATAAACAAAATAAAATAAAAGAAAAATTTATTTTACTTTACATAGCAATTAAATAAAAAATTATAAAGTTAAAATTATAAAAAATTAATATAAAAGTTTATAAATTTATATAATATTTTAATATATTTGAAAATTAAAAATTTCTATTTCACATTACATAGTAATGAAATAAAAATAAACAAAATAAAAGAATTAATTTTTATAATGTTGTTTTAATACTAAAATTAAAAAAAAAAAAAATTAAAAGAAATTTAAATATTTAAATGTTCAAAACAAATGTTATATATATATATATATATATTGTATTGTTTTATAGTTTTTTTTTTTTTAATTGTATTGTTATATTATAACAAATGTTTTATTTATTTATTTATTGTATTTTATTATTTTTTTCTTTAATTATATAATGTTTAAAAACAAAACATAATTGTTATTTAATAATTTTTTTTCTTTATTATATTTGTTATATTTTCATATTTTTAACAATTATTATATAACAATGTTTTTATTATATTATATAATAACTTTTTTATTATTTTTATATATAACAATGTTTTTATTATTTTTTTATTGTTTTATTAAAACAAATTAAAAATAGAAAAATTTCAAAAACAAAATTTAAAAAAAAAGTAATTTAAAAAACAAAATTAAAAATTAAAAAAAACGAAAATTAAAAATTGTTTTATTAAAACAAATTAAAAAAAAAATTAAAAAACAAAATTTTGAAAAATAAATAAATTTAAAAACAAAATTTTTAAAGAATGTGGTCGTAGACGCCGTAGACGCAGATCATGCCCGCGGGGCGCTGGAGGCCCACGGGCGGCGCCACGAGGGCTACCCAGTCGGCCCCAGGGCCCCTGCCCAATGGGGGCCCTCGGGCCGGCTGGGCAGCCCCCATGGCGCGGCCCGACGGCATCAAGGCCGCGCCCGCGGGGCGCCGGAGGCCAGCTGGGCAGCCCCCGTGGCGCCGCCTGCTAGCACGATCTGCGTCTATGGCCAATGCATTTTTTATTTTATTTTATTTTTTATTTTTTTTAAAACAAAAAAATATTATTTTTTTAATTTTCTTTTAATTTTTTTTTAGTTTTTTTTTTGTTTTGTTTTTAATTTTTTTTTATATATAACATAATTGATAAATAATTATTAAAATGTTATTTAATAAAAAAAATTAATTAATTTTTAAAAATATCAAAATATAACAAATATATTAAAAAAGAAAAAAACAATATACAATATAATTAAAAAAAAAAACATTTGTTTTAATATAACAATACAATAAATATATATATATATGTGAATGATACCTAACAAAACGATAAAGAAAAAAAGATTTGAAGATTTGAAATTAAAAAGAATAAAACTAAGATTTAAAATTAAAAAAAAAATAGAATATAAAATCAAAAAATTCTCAAATAAAAACAAAAAAAAAACATTTTAAATAATGAAACTACTGATATATTTATGAATAAAAAAACAAATGAAAAATGTTATAATATTACTATTTCTTTTTATGTGCATCATCATTTTATAGATTTTTCTGTCTAGATGAACTTTTAAATCTTACCAAAAAAAAAAAAAAAAAAAAAATTCTAAATTTTTGTCCTTAAAACCCTAAAAATTTAGTTTTTTTTGCATTTTCTTCACTAAAAAAATATTACAAAATTACGGTTTTTGAACGTAAAAACCTTCAAAAATTAGTTTTTGGACACAAAAAACTATAGAAAAACAGATTTTCCCCAAAATCATCTTTAAATTGACAGAATAGAAGAAAAACTAACCTTTGAAATGCAAAAATTTGATGTCACCAATGCCAACACAACGCCTCCACAAAATTACGAATAGCAACACAACGCCTCCAATGGCAATGTAATGCCTTCACAAAGTTACCAATGCCAATGCCACACCTCCACAAAATTACCAATAGCAACACAATGCCTCCAATGCCAATGCAATGCCTCCACGAAGTTACCAATGCCAGCGCAACACCTCCAGAAATTTGCTCTAACAAATACCAGAAAACTTGATGTGATGTGATGAATAGAAACAATCATTTTTATTATATAGCGAATATTGTCTGATTGGTTTATTGTTTAACGAATGTGGGATTAAAATTTCAAATTTAAAATATTTGCATTTAGTTTATTATAGTTCATACTAGAGTTAAAATACTTAATATTTGCATGTAGTTATCATAGTTAATATTTTATTTAATATTTACATGTACTGAATGTTGAATAAATCAAATATAATCTCAGATTAAAAATTTAAATATGAAATACTTACATGTAGTTAATTATAATTAATATTATAGATAAAATAGTTAATATTTGCATTTAGTTATCATAGTTAATATTTACATGTACTCAATGTTTTAAATCATGAGATTAAATTTTAAAATCTAAAATATTTACATGTTGTTATTTTTGTAAATATTTACATTTAGTCAATCTTAAACCATTCAAATAAGAAAATTATTTTAGTTTCGAAGGCATGCATGAAAGGAATATTTTGTGGATATTTTGAATAGAAAGTATGGTGAAATATTTGAAGACCAACAATTTATTAACAAATTTTGAAATATATTTTAGATGAATATAACGTAAGTTTAAAATTTAAAATTTAAAATTTAAAATATTTACATGTAGTCATTATAGTTAATATTTGCATGTAGATATTATAGTAATATTATAGTTAATACTTACATCTAGTCAATGTTAAATCATTGAAATAAGAACATTATTTTAGTTTCAAAGGCATTCATGATAGAAATATTTTGTGGATATTTTGAATATAAATATCGGTAAAATATTTCAACACAAACAATTTATTAAAAATATGTTAAATACATTTTTTGACTAATATTTGTATCAAATATTTGAAATGAATGTTTTGGAGGGAAAGTTTTTCGTGAATTTTTTTGGGGGGAAATTTTGGAGGGAAATTTTTTCGTGAATTTTTTTGCAGGGAAAATTCGGAGGGAAATTTTTAGTCTTTAAGCTATATATTGTAAGTGCGAGAGGAATTTGTATCATTCAACCTATTCTTGTTGAAAGCCATGGTTTCTTCTGATAGAAAATTTTTTCTTTGTACAACATCAACATCTTCATCACACAACAACTCTATTCAGAGTGATGAATATAATGGGAGTTCATTCACCATGAATAGAGAGTCAAAAAATCGACTTGGTCATAATCCTAAAGATGATGAGAACAAAATTGATGAGGTGCAGCAAAATGAAATTTCTGTAAATCAAGTGCCAGTTATACCACTTACTCTTAATCCTAAGGATTATGAAAGCAACGGTGATGAACGGCATGATGAAAAATTACCAGAGTCAAAAGTTTCACTTCGTCCTAATCCCAAGGATTATGAGGACACCATTGATGAAGATAATCCACTTCAGCTTAATCCTAAGGATTATGCGAGAACAACAAATGAAGAGGGGAATGAAGAATCTACAGAGTCAAAATATCCACTCTGTCCTAATCGTAAGGACTATGCCAACACCACTGATGAAAAGGGGGATGTAAAATTTCTAGAGTCAAAATATAAAATTCACCCTAATCGTAAGGGTTATGCGAGCACCACTGATGTAGAGGGGAATGATAATTTTTCAGAGTCAAAACATCCACTTCATCCCAATCCTAAGGATTATGCCAACACCACTGATGAAGAGGGAAATGAAAAATTTACAACGTCAAAATATCCACTCCGTCCTAATCCTAAGGATTATGCAAGCACCACTGATGAAGAGGGGGACGAAAAAATTCGAGAGTCAAAATTTCCACTTCGTCTTAATCCTAAGGATTATGTTAGCACCACAGATGAAGAGGGGAATGAAGAATTTGCAGAGTCAAAATATGCAATTCATCCTAATCCTAAGGATTATGTCAGCACCACTCAGGAAGAGGGGAATGAAGAATTTGCAGCGTCAAAATATCCACTTCTTCCTAATCCTAAGGATTATGCCAGCACCACTGATGAAGATGGGGATGAATTTCCAAATCTAAAATTTTCACTTCATCCCAATCATAACGATTATAATTTAACCACTGATGAAGGGGGGGATGAAGAATTTCTAATAAATATAGATTCAAGGCATTCACTTATTCCTAATCCTAAGGATTATGAGAGCTTTAGTGAGAAAGGGGAGGGGTAGGATGAAGAAATTCTAGTGAATAAAAATTCAAAGCTTCCACTTATGCCTAATCCAAAGGATTATGAGATCACCACTGAGGAAGGGGAGGATGAAGAGTTTCTTGCAAATGATAATTTTAGAGGCATAGATCTAAATATTACATTTTCTCCAAGTGACCATTTCAAAGACACTCATGGTGATGAAGAATTGAATCCTCCCAGGGAAGAATTTGAAAGAATGGGTCAAGATGGTGAAGAATTTATTTTGAGTTAGGGTTACAAAAGTGGCGATGATTCTTGTGAAATGTTTTTTTTAACTGATGATGGTAAAGAAAATTTTCCAGGCAATGATGTTGATGAATTTCTTAACTATGTTGAGGATGATGATAGTGGGGATAATATTCCTCCTAATGGTGATGAAACTAATTTTACAAAGGATGATGGAATGATGAATCCATTGCAAGAAAATATTGCAACTAGGAGTAGTAGTAGACCTTTTCATATCAATCCAAAGCATTCCAGTTATACAAGGGTGAGGACAAAATATCTCACGACAAGAAGTTCTGTCGTTCATTTGATTTCAAGTGAATTTTTTCGAAGGGATTGCTTGAAAAATATGGATTTCAACTTTGTTTTGGAGAAAAGGAAAACATATATGTCAATGAATAAAAGCATGCAAAATTCATATTTAGTGGGTTGCATGCAATCTACACTAGTAGATTATGATTATCATATTGGGAATGTATTGCTTTGAAGAAAGGCGTTCAAAATGTTGTATTCAATTGTTTATTGTTGTTTGTCAATAATCCAGGATAGATTGGAAAAGGATCCCACATATTATTCAGAAGCACATTATAAACGGGAGGTGGGGCCGTTTGAAAATACTGCTAAGACATAGATGAAAGACTTCTTTTCAAATCATGGAGAGTGTATGCCAAATAAAGACACAATACATATTCTAGATAATTTCCCGAGATGAGAAATATTCATGTTATACAAAGATTATGCAGAAGCTATTGAAGGAAATTGTAACTTTATTACATATTATTATTTTAGAAGGATATGGAAAACTGAATTCAACAATGTTCATATTCCTAAGAATACAAGGATGGGGATTTGGAGCACATGTGCTTCTCTTAAAGAAAAAAGAGACAAATGTCAAGGGACGGAAAGAGGTATGTGTTCAAAACATTGTTTTTTAAAATTTGATACTTATCAACTATGAAAATATATTCATTCATATGTTTCTTTTATTTTATGTAAAGATTTCGTTGTCAAAGAACTTTAATACCATCGCAATCAGCGAACAAGTGAAAGGAAAAAGTTGTATAAACATCGAAAGAAGTGTTATGATCATCCAAATAAATATCTGGGATTGATAATTGATGGTATGGACCAAAAGAAAACACTTCTTCCACATTTTGTCCACACGCCAAAAAAATTACAGGAGGAAAATTTCATTCAGTCTCACTTGGTTGGTTGTATGGTATTTAATGAGAAGATGTTTCCAAGAGTTTTCTTCACAACTCCAAATATTCACAATGATGCAAATCTGACCATAACTATAATCCATGATGTGGTTACGCATTGGTCTGGGATTCTCCGTGAAGTTTTGTATTTACAATTAGACAACATAAGTCGTGAGAAAAAAAATCAAGTTCTTTTTGGGTATCTAAACATGCTCATCTAATTGGGGATTGTTAAAATGATAAAGGTTGGTTTCCTTCTTGTTGGGCATACTCATGACCATATTGATCAAATGTTCAATCGTTTTCAGTAACATTGAGGAGAAAAGGTGTTGGGAGTGTGCTGTCATTAATTGAATGTATTAGGAAAACGTACATTCCAAAGCCTATTTTTCATGTGTTGGAAGAAAATATTGACATGCGAAGGTTCATTTTTGGATTGCATGGTGAGGAGAAATGCATTGAACAACTTAACGACATTAGCTTCCAGCATCAATTTCGTATCAAAAAAATTAATGGGATGACACTTATATGGGGCAAGAAGTATTCAACTGTTGAAGAATGGGGACCATAATCAGGTTTAGCATTTTTTAAGTTCATTCCAGAGCGTCCATTATTTTCATCAAAGATATTGTTATTACAGTCAGTTGCTGAACTCCATAATGCACGAAGGCAGAAGAGAGACATAAATGATTCTGAATGTCTAGAGGAAATTAAAATATGTATTAGAGATACATATGAGTACTTCGATGTTGCTAATTCAGTTTGGTGGGAGTATTTTTTCAGTAATCAAAGTGATATGATTTCAAGATCAATAAATGGGGATACGCTTTTGAAGACTCCTTTTTTTTTGCCACAAAATATGCCAAATGAACATGAACATCAGGGAACACACAATATTGAACAAAAACAACCTCAAGATATTATTAATTCCCCACAGGTAGAGGAAAGAGAAATCTATATTGGTTCTAGAAGATCACGTACACAACGTGAAGCCATGGAAGACCTTTACAGGGGTTCTGTGTAAAATCTTAAGGAGGGTTGCATGATAGTAGTGTTAGCAGATGAAGATCCACTTGGCTATCCATTTTGGATTTCCAAGGCTATAAAGGTCATTAATGAAAATGAAGAGATTACAATTGTTGATGTACATTGGTATGCCACAAGTACCCACCCTTTCAATGGTGTGTACAAGCCAGAGATGGTAGTGGAAAAAATAATTGGCAGAAAGAGAAAAATAAAGGGCACAAATATAAATCGTTGCCGCACAGATGTCTTAAAATTGGAGGATGTTGACATACTTGTGTATGACTTCAATTTGACAAAGAGAGGAACTCTTCAGTTGCAGACCATAAATATTTTGAAGTAATTGCTACCAGAAAAATTACTTTTGAGATGGGACTCTGTAGAATGTAGATGTAGATCTACAAGAATTTTGAACTCCGAAATGGTGGGCATGCATGTTGACTCAGATGGAGCACTAGTTGATGAAAGAGAAGAATATGGATCATCTTCATCTGAATCGAGCCATTCAGCTGATGATGTAGATTATGATTGTGTGCCAAAACCTATGGTTGATTTTGAAGAACTATCTAAGACACTTTTATGTGATTGATGTTTGCATGGTAACTTGAAATAAAAAATTTGAATTCCATCTGATTTTTCATGAAGTATGAGACATTTCTATGTTTGTTGGATTATATGTTTTAATTATGAAGAATTCATCTCTTTAGAATATTGACAATGAAACAATGAATTACACAAATAATTTATGTTATATTCAATGTACCAATGTTGATATTTTAATTATAAGTAAAATAGAAAATAGAAACTAATGTTGAATTTTTAGATTATGCAATGATATTACCATGATATTATGTATTGTTACCATTTGGTATAGGATAATTTTAAAATTTTTGATAATTATATGCGTCATTGAAAGGGAACACTTTGTTTTGATGCTTAATTTTTAGGTTTTGGTTCAAATTACATTTAAATTTGTCTTATGCTAAGATTTGGAAAAAGATAAGTTTTTATCCTTTAAAATTAAAATTACTCTTACTTGTTTCTATTCAATGATAATTTTTTCATTTACTTGTTCATTTTTTAAAATTGTTAAGTCTTATAATTTCTCCATTATTTCATTGTTCAAGTATGTTGAACACTTAAGATTGAAAAACTTTAGATTTACAACTTGTCATTAAGGTTTTTATGCGCTGCCAAATTTTATCTTTAATGTTATGGTTGACAATAATTACAATTTTGGGGTTGTTTAGAGTCAATATATTTTATGTTTAACAACATGGATGAAAATTGTTCGAAATGATAAGCCCTTCAGACATGTATTTGTTTATCTTTAACATCATCTATCAAAAATGTTAAAAATTTACGATTTTAAAAAATTTCCTAATATTTTTTCTTTAATTCCATTGTTACAAGTGTCAAAATTATGACACATTTTTTTTTTTGTTATTCTAGCATCAACTGGTTTTGTTTTGAGGGTGTTTTTTCAATCCTTTTTTCAACAGACAATTTTGTTTTTAGCATAATTTTATAAAATGCTGAAATTTTACCTTAAAAAAAAACCAAGTGCGTTCTAGAAGACACACTTTTTGTTTTTGGGGTGTTTTTTCATGGTTTTTGTGACTTTTTGGGCTAGAGTTCTCGTTTTGAGGTTAGGTTACCTATTTCATCGGTAACAGTGTTGTAACAACTCACTAAAGATGGGTAAAAAATGTTCCATATGTGTAACAAAGCCTCTAGATGAGCCACACCTCAGCATGAGAGTGGAGTGGAATGCGGAGGAAGGAGAGTGGGAAAGGAGTGCAGTTTGGTGGATTTCAGAGGGGGGTATAAATTTCTTGTGGTATGGAAAGCGGGGGAGGCGTGAAACGATGTTGTACCGACACGTAAGGTGGGGTAAGGGTAAGTGAAACCACCTTTTGTGACCCCCCTGCCAGTAAAGGTAGGATGGCGAGGGGGGGGGTAGGCTTATGGATCATTTATTATGACGACGGAATGATCTAGGGGCTAGGAGGATGTTGAGACTTAACTGCAAGCGACAAAATTTTTTGTCATTTTCCACCTTTATTACATGAGTGGGAAAATTTGGATATAATCCATAACGCCTCCAAAATTTGGATAAAGACATAATTAACATAAAAAATTAGGTTATTAGCACATGTTTATAATGTTTTTCAAACTTTGGATAACTTTCACTAATAAGCTTACACTTTAAGATAAAGCCCTTGATATAAAATTGACTGCCTTTTATCCTTTCAACCCTTTTTGGGAAGAATTTGACAATGAAAGAAATTTTTAAATAAGAGAAAATGTATTCCTTTAATCCCCTAACTATGCTAAATCCCTTTAAAACACTGATATGATGAAAATGAAACCTTGTTTTCTCTCTTTGGTGTCATTTTTGGACTTTTTAGTGGAAAAACAAGGACACCAAGATACACACCTATATGGAGATGTAATAACTAACCTAAGTCTCTAAATGAAAATTATTGAAATGACCTCTGATATTATGATTCCCATTGATGGAATGAGGGGAGCAACATTTTTGATCTAGACCATATGCAATCACCAAATTTTTTTTGAAAACTTGTTTCAAAAGAAAATTTATTTGACATAAGACTACTAGAAAATAAATTGAAAGAACATGTTTGATTACTTGACATATCACACTAACATCTGTCATCCAATAAATGTTCATTTAGTTAATGTAAAGGAGGCTTCCCCCTCAAAGTGGATGTTTTTTAAGTTGTTGATCTCTCTTTTCTTCTATTTTGTGAGTTGGTGTCATAACATAAGGAGGAGAGAAGGAAATACCGAGGCATATAGTAATAGAGGATGAAGAGAGAGAGAGAGAGAGAGAGAGAGAGAGAGGTGGAATATAAAGGAGGAGAGAGGAAGGAAAAGAGACTATTAGTCATCAATAATTTTGATCTTATCCAAAGATGACTAAGTTGAAAATATCATATTTCTAGAAACAATATTTGCAGAAAAATTGTTAGTTCGATAAATCTCATCGCCTTCAGTATCCTAAGTCTATCAATTCACTAAAAATATTCACTCAAATCCTCCAAGTTATCTTGCCATCTAAAAAAGAAAACTGTTTTAGGCTATTTCCACCATTTTCATCTCCATTCCATTCCCTCATCTTATCACTCTTGCCCATATTTTCTATCAGTATTTTTCCCTATAAAAATTCCTTTTTCCTCTTCATTATCCTCCGTTTTCCATGAAAAACCCTTTTTAAATCACCCTTTTTCACCTTACCGAAAACTTCTTAAAAAGCCAAAAACCCTGTTTTAGGTCTATTATCCGCCCATGTTTTACATAATGCCTTAAGCGCATTTTGCGTAAATGCCTTCCACCCTTTTCCTTCATATGACATAAGGACCCAACCACTCGCTAAACCTCAGCCCCTTTTTCCTTGAACTCGGTCACATTATCCCCGCACTCTACCTCAAGCACCCTTCGCTCCTTATTTTATCCCGTACCATTGTTTTTCCTCCAAATAACTCACAGCCATTGATCATACAGATCCAATGGTGATCGCGTGCCCACACATCATTGGCTCGCCCAACCTTTCCCTCATCCAATTTTTTTTTCCGAAGTAATCTCAACCGTAGATCTTATAGATCTAACAATGATCGCTTCCCCTCTCCTACCCTCTCTCCCGATCATTTTTTCATACATACATCCCCACAAATAAATCTGGACTGTAGATCCTCCAGATATAACAGCCCACGTTAATCCTGATGTTTCATGCCCTTCCCCCAGCCTTTCCGCCACTCGACAGAACTATACATGTCATCGCCGGACCCAAATTCCACCCATAAAAACATTCCCCAATCCTTACCCGCCACCTGCCTTCCACTACCAACCTGTGCCCCCCATTGAACTCCTCCCACATCGTCGATCTCACTCCATGAGATCTGATGGTGGAAATCACAAATTGCATTCATTTCACTGTCACTATTTAACAAGCCTTTTTCATGCGAAAAAGGCATTTTTTCTCGGGACGCGTGGCGATATCTGAGTGGAATCACGTTTGTAAGGGCCTAAACCACTTACCACCTTCTGGCCACATGAAAACCACCACCAGTTTTGCCCAAAACTTCCTTTGCCTCTACTCACGCCCAAATTCAAGTATTTCCTCTGATTCTTCCTGGTTTTGTTCATAGAACCCTCATCTGCATATATTCCTCCCTCGGTAAATTTCTCGAGCCCTCCACATGGCCTCTGAAAGAATTTTTAACCAAAACTAGAATATTTTCAATTAATTTTTTTTGTTTATTTTTGCAGGTTTAATGGCATCTGAAACATTACAGGCCCTCCCACAATCACCTAAGTGGCATAAAGGCTCAGGATGATGACCCTCAAGGTAGAATCACACAAAAAGGGAGATCAAAGAGTTTAATTTCGTGATTAGATCGATGTCTCATGAACATTGGTCGAAGTAATAAAACCTTCCAGTGCGCCAAAAGTCTCCTGGACACAGAAGTGGACAAGAAAACAATGAAGACTGAAGAGCAAAAGATTAAATCTTAAACAAAGATTAAAGGATAAAACACAGTTAAAATACAAATGAACAAAGGTTTAAAGAAAACAATAAACTATTAAAAAGGTAGCATGATGACTTATGAAGGCTAAAAGAAGATCAGGCCTTAAATACAGCTTAGTGATGAAATGAAGGAAAATTAGGCTAAAAGGCCTCGAATACATCAACAAAGAGCAGTTATTCCCTTAGAAATATGTAACTGACACATTGGGCCTACTTTCTATCCATAAAGAAAATTAGCAGTTATTACCCAGCTGGAAATATATTTAAATAGTCAGCACGGTTATTGTAAATATATGATAGAGCCTTAAAAGTCAATCTTTTCTCCTATTTTCCTCTGAGAAGTTAAGACAGAGTTATTAAAACAGAGAAGTGGTTTCACGTATTTATGCCTTATGCCTTGCATTTTTTTCAAGGCTATAAATGTGTTTACTCTGTAATTAATAACATGTGAACCCTAGATCAACTCCACCTCCTCATTTGCAGCATAAATACTATATTTGAACTTATTGAATTGTTGGATTTTGATGATTGATGCTGGAATAAGAGATAGTCCTTTGAAGCTCTTGAAGAGAAATTGATGTCTTGGAACTCATGCATGATCTGATTTTCTTGTTGATGGAGAAGGATCGTTTGAAAGATCCATAGGCTTGGTTGATGATGAAGTTTTCTTTTCTTTTATGTTTTCTAGTTTTCCATTATGTTTTCCATCTTTCTATGTTGTAGTAGGATAAAGAATTTAGATTGAGAAATGTTTTCTAATGGCACCTTAAATCTGTTTGTCCTTCATTGCCTTAATTTTTTCTTCTACTAATATACATTAGAGAAATCATTTATTGCTCTCTAACAAGTTCTTATCTCATCCATTTCTTGAATAAATTAGATCAGTTAACATTAATTATGATTTATGGTTAGCCCTGCATATTTTTTCCATTGAAATATGTCTTTCTTGGAATCAACTCTTTTAAGCAGGTTTGTCTAGGTTTGTCAAAGAAGTCTGTTTAACATCATACTCTTTGCCTTTACTTAGCCAAAAAAAAATTAAGGAAACTTTATAGCTGTAACTTTGGATTTTAGAGTTTTCTCTCCTTCTATGGTTATTTTTTTTCTATTTTTTTTTATTTTTTATTTTTACAGTGGGATCGGCAACTAGGGTAGCCTCGCGACTTGCATTACACTTGGTCGATTCTGACCGCTACCACTATACCCACTGGGAGCATGTGCCCACCCCTCTCCACAACTCTGCTTTAGTTCGGGGGATTTGAACTCGTGACCTCCTATCGGGCTCGCCTTACAAAATGAACTTCACCGCATTCCGATTACCAACTCGCCTACCCCTGTGGGGCTCCTTCTATGGTTATTTTTACTTGTGTATCTTAAATGTTTTTCTGCTCTAGATGATAAAAGCTCTGAAATTTGGATAAGTTTCTTACCTTTATATGTTTTTATCTAAATGTTTGTCTTGGTTAATAATCTGTTTTTAGTCCAAAATCAAATGGATTAGGTTTTGCTTATGCCTTTGATTCTCTTGTTGTTCTTATCAATTTCGTAACTCCCTCAGTTTACAAGTATATAAAGGATTCAGTTTCAGCCCTTTGTTAGTTTGTTGTTCTCAATCTTTATGTCCATTTCATAAATCTTTCATAACCTTGAAAGATCTACCAACCAAGTAAAATTTCCCTACAAATTCTCTTAACACCATTGACGAACTTATCTGGACCTTGTTAGACTCAATTGCCCAATGAGTTAACAATCTTCCATGTGTCCTATATAAAATCTATCAAAGTATCATACCCAACAAAAAAACAATCAAAATACCTTGCACTTAACATCTAGCCTAAAATCAACCCTAGTCAGTAAACAAGTTCACATCTTTGCACCTAATAGAGAAATCCCTCTCCGAATCCAGGAAGGCTAGGTCCTTGGATTCCAAAGCTTGGTTTGATGTTACCCTTGTCAATTTGTGTCTCAATCAATCTAGCAAATTACGGGGAGCTAACATATTGGCGATCACGGTGGGACCTTCTGAGTTAGTGACAAACTAAGTGTTCCTTAGATCTCAGAAAACTCACAAACATCCATAGATTGGTATTTATTTGTTGATGGTGGAAAACAAGAAAATCCTTAAAACAGTAAACATCATCCACCTGGTGACTCCACTTGTCTTCAATAGCCCTGTTGACCCAACTAGCTCTCATAGACTCCCATGGGACTGCATTAAGCAATCCCAATCATGTTGATGGTGGATAGAAAATTTGAAACCCTCCACCTGGTGACTCCACAACTCTCAATAGACCTAGATACTCCATTGGTAGATAACTCTAGACTGGTTGAAAATATTTAGTGACCATTTCTGATTTACAAACATGGATCTAAGAATACAACGAAGATATGCCCCAACGAGTAGGGATAATATCCCTAGATTCCCACACAAAATTCTTGAAATAAATTGGTTAAAAAACCTACCTATATTTCAAGATGAAAAATTTGATGAACCCTTCTTACATCTCATCAATTTTCAGATACATGTATGGAGGTTAAAGGTCGAATGGCATGAGGACTACTTCATGAAAATCTTTATGGAAACATTAGAAGGTAAGGCAAGAAATTGGTATGAATGACTAGAACCTGGCATCTTGTTTTCTTTGAGGGATTTCCACAAGGTATTATATAAACACTATATAGGGTATTTCCCATCTCTATCATTAGCTAAAAATTGTTGTGATCAATCTTAGGATATCATACAATACCTTATAGATAGTGATGAAGATTTGGAAAATTTGTATCCTGAAGACCTCTTAACATCCATTCGTCAATTTCATTCTCAAGATAACTATCATGATAGACTAGATGAGTTAGTTGAGGAAGAAATCAATCAAGGTATAGAAGAAAACCCACAAGATATCTTAGAAGGCACAAGTGATGATTTTCCATCTCTTCTAGGTGAGACTGAAGAAAACATTCAATCTCAAAATCAACCTTCACAAGAAAAAGAGAACTTTTGTACTTCTATCCAAAGAAAGAGAAAAATTCCTCCTCTTTTGACTGAAAAGGAAATAAATCAGATATTAAACATGCAACCACCCTCTAAACCTTCATGTAAAAAAAACATTCCTGTTCTTTTTCCTACTAAATCCATCTACCATAAATCAGAAATTGAACTTGTAGATCAATTCAAAGAAGAAAAAACTGATAATCCAATATGTTTGATTGGTGACACTACTTATTTTGATGAGTTTCCAAAGTTTGATCAATCTGATGATGATATCCTCCAAATAGAAAGTAACTTTGCAGAGCAATCAGTAATTTGTTTGTGGGAGGAAGATCATTTTCGTCAACTTCAAAAAGGTATTAAGCCAATTCATGCCACCTATGCCACTAATAAGGGAAGCCTTGAAAGTTTAGAAGTATGTGAAGGATCTCTAACCCTTTGTTCCACTTCATATTAGCCCATCAGCAATAACTTTCATGTGATTGGGAATCAACAGTCTTTTAGTTTTGATGTTGAAATTGGAGAAGAAAAAGAACTTCTTGAGAAAGTTGTAAGTGAAAAACCTTTTCCTGAAATGGTTGATGAAATCATTTGGGACATGGAATCTTCTTCAACTTTAGATTTGCAGCCACCAAGTCCCATTGAAATTCAAATTGTATATGAAGGCTTGGAAATTTACAATCACATAAGAGTTTTTGAACCTCTTTCTCAAGAATATTTATCACTTAAGAATGCGCCTACTCATCAACATGATGGTCTTCACACAGAATTCAATCCACTAAATCAGAGCATACCAGGACTTCTTGAAGACAACAGTGCAATCTATGATGAGTCTACCAGTTCATATGATCATGAGGAAGAGGATGAGTTTCTTTCCAAAAGGAGTCCTAAGCTCAGCCAAGTGAAGGAAGAAGTAGTCCTGGATCAAGCTTATCTTTCAAATCCTTTAAGCCAGGTATTGTTTCAAGATCTCTTTGCTGATTTGTTAGAGGCCCTTGAAGAAGGATTAAAACATGTCAAGAGAAATTTGATGCATAATTTCAAGAACATTTTAGGCATTACTGTTCGAAAAAAAGTAAGGTGGAAGTGGCATTTTTATTTCTTCAACACTCTCAGAGAGCTGAAACAAAATCCCTCATGGAATCATCTGCTTGATTGGCTATGATGGAAAAGATATTTCACCAAATGAATGTATATTATGTATAGGTTAGATTAGGATAGATAGATATATATGGAAAATAAGCTTAGCCTTGTGAGCATCTTTTTATTTCTAGATTATTTGGAAAAAATGAAAAAAGTAAAAGAAAATGAAAAATGAAAAGGAGGGCGAATTAGAAAAAGAATAAAGGTACAAACCCATACCAAGAAAGAAAGAGAGTCTGAAAGTGTGCAAGCCTAAATGCCACTACGTGAAAGAGCACTACTATTTAGTCATATATCCTAATTGTGAATAGATAGATTTCAATTTACTGTTGATAGATTAGTGAAGAAGATTTTCCAAACAATGAAATCATGGCTTATTAGTAGAATAGATTACGATATATAGAATGGTTCAAATAAGCTCAAAACATGAACCAAGAAAGAAGAAGAAAACAACTCTAAAAATATCAAAACTAGAGCCGAAGAAAGAATGAAGGATTCTTTTAACTTTCAGATCTTAAGCCTTCATAATTTTGTTTAAATTTTCTGCAAATAAAGTCTATGTGTAGCTTGTACATACATCCATAGACACCGTAGAAAATAAAACTGCTTAATCCTTATTTGTCTATGATTTAAATTTCTGTTTTAGAATATAGAGAATGCAGATCTGTCAAACAATCTAATCTTGAAAGATAGATAGTTAGGTAGAGAAACAATGAGTTCAATTGTTTAATCCGAGCTCATGGAAGAAATAAGGGTAGAAATAGATTAGTCTTTCTTGTTTCTTAAAAGAACAAAATGTTGAGGTTGAAAAGGTTTGCAAAAACAAAATGCTAGGACAAGTAGGATTGGGTAAGAAGAAGTGTTGTTTGAAGAAATCAGATTTTGCAGATTGATTAAAATTATATTTTTCTAGAGAAAGATTAGCAAGAAAAAGGAGGAATCTGCCTAATGGATAAGGCACTAGTTTGTTAAAACTCACATATTTATTTTCTGAGGTTCTGGACACCTTGAAAGGAAAGCTTCCCTCCCCAAGTGGAACTGTTGTTAGCCATCAATAATTTTGATCTTATCCAAAGATGACTAAGTTTAAAATATCAAATTTCTAGAAACAATATTCGCAGAAACATAGTTAGTTCTAGAAATCTCACGACCTTCATTATCCGAAGTCTATCAATTCACCGAAAATATTCACTCAAATCCTCCAAGTTATCTTTCCATCTAAAAAAGAATTTTTTTTCAGGCTATTTCCACCATTTTCATCTCCATTCCATTCCCTCATCTTATCACTCTTGCCCCTATTTTCTATCAGTACTTTTCCCTCTAAAAATTCCTTTTTCCTCTTCATTATCCTCCATTTTCCCTAAAAAAGCCCTTTTTAAATCACCCTTTTTCACCTTACCGAAAACTTCCTAAAAAGAGAAAAACCCTCTTTTAGGCCTATTATCCGCCCATTTTTGACATAAGCCCTTAAGCGCCTTTTTCCTAAATAACTTATGCCCTTTTCCTTCATATGACCTAGGGGCTCGACCACTCACCAAAACTCGACCCCTTTTTCCTTAAACTCGATCACATTCCCCCTGCACTCTACCTCAAGCCCTCTTCGCTCCTTATTTTATCCCACGCTATTGTTTTTCCTCCAAAGAAATCACAGCCCTTGATCATATAGATACAACGGTGATCACACGCCCACACATCATCAGCTCGCCCAACCTTTCCCTCATCCACTTTTTTTTCCGAAGTAATCTCAATTGTAGATCTTATAAATCTAACGGTGATCGCTTACTCTCTCCTACCTTCGCTCCCGATCATTTTTTCATCCATACATCCCCACAAATAAATCTGCACCATAGATCCTCCAGATCTAACGACCCACATTAATCTTGAGGTTTCACGCCCCTCCCCCAGCCTTTTCGCTACCCAAAAAACTATACACGTCATCGCCGGACCCACCTTCCACCCACAAAAACATCGCCCAATCCTTACCTGCCACCTGTCTTCCACTACCAACCTGCGCCCTCCATCGGACTCCTCCCACACCGTTGATCTCACTCCATGAGATCTGACGGTGGAAATCACAAATCACGTTCATTTCACTGTCTCTGTTTAACAAGCCTTTTTCATGCAAAAAAAAGGAGTTTTTCTTGGGACGCATGGCAATATCTAAGTGGAATTGCGTTCGTATGGGCCTAAACTACTTACCACCTTCTGGCCATGTAAAAACCACCGCCGGTTTCACCCAAAACTGCATTTTCCTCTACTCGTGCCCAAATTCAAGTATTTCCTTTGATTCTTTCTGGTTTTGTTCACAGAACCCTCCTGTGCATATATTCCTCCCTTTGCAAATCGCTGAAGCCCTCCACATGGCCTCTCAAAGAAGTTTTAACCATAGCCTGTAGGCTTTCAATTAAATGTTTTTGTTTACTTTTGCAGGTTTAATGGCGTCTGAGACATTAGAGGCCCTCCCACATTCATCTATGTGGCATAAAACCTCAGGATGACGATCCTCGAGGTAGAATCACACAGAAAGGGAGATCAAAGAGTTTAATTTCGTGATTGGATCGATGTCTAATGAAAATTTTTCAAAGTAATAAAACCCTCCAGCATGCCAAAAGTCTCTTGCACACAGAAGTGGAGAAGAAAACAGTGAAGAGTGAAGAATGGAAGATTAAAGCTTAAATAAAGATTAAAGGATAAAACAAAGTTAAAAGACAGATGAACAAAGGTTTAAAGAAAACAATATAGTATTAAAAAGGAAGCATGATGAGTTATGAAGGCCAAAAGTAGATCAGGCCTTAAATATAGTTTAGTGATGAAATGAAGGAAAATTAGGATAAAAGGCCTCAAATACATCAACAAAGAGCAGTTATTTCCTTAGAAATATCTAACTGACACATTGGGCCTACTATCTATCCATAAAGAAAATCAACAGTTATTACCCAACTGGAAATACATTTAAACTGTCAGCAAACTTATTGTAAAGATATGATAAAGCCTTAAAAGTCAATCTTTTTTCCTATCTGCCTCTCAGAAGTTAAGACAGAGTTATTAAAATAGAGAAGTGTTTGCACCTATTTCTGCCTTATGCCTTGCATGGTTTTCAAGGCTAGAAATGCATTTACTCTGTAAGTAATAACATTTGAACCCTATATCAACTCCACCTCCTCATTTTCAGCATAAATATTGCCTTTGAACTTATGGAATTGTTGGATTTTGACAACTGATGCTAGAATAATACATAGTCCTTTGAAGCTCTTGAAGAGAAATTGATGTCTTGGAACTCATGCATGATTTGATTTGCTTGTTGATGGAGAAGGATCGTTTGCAGCATCCATAGGCTTGGTTGATGGTGATTTTTTCTTTTGTTTATATTTTCTAGTTTTCCATTATGTTTTCCATCTTGCTATGTTGTAGTATGACAAAGAATTTAGATTAAGAAATTTTTTCTAATGGCACCTTAAATATGTTTGTCCTTCACTGCCTTAATGTTTTCTTTTGCTAAGATACATTAGAGAAATCATTTATTGCTCTCTAACAAGATCTTAGCTAGTCCATTTCTTGAATAAATTAGATCAGTTAGCATCAATTACTATTTATGGTTAGCCCTGCATATTTTTTCCACTGAAATATTCTATTCTTGGAATCATCTCTTTTAGGCCGATTTGTCTAGGTTTGTCAAAGAAGCTCGTTTAAATTCATGCTTTTTTCCTTTACTTAGCTAAATTTGTTTTAAGGAAACTTTATAGCTATAAATTTGGATGTTAGAGTTTTCTCTACTTCTATGGTTATAGTTACTTGTGTATCTTAAATGTTTTTTTGCTCTAGATGATAAAAGCTCTGAAAGTTGGATAATTTTCTTACCTTTCTATGTTTTTATCTAAATGTTTGTCTTGGTTAATTATATTTTTTCAGTCTGAAATCAAATGGACTAGGTTTTTCTTATGCCTTTGATTCTCTTGTTGTTCTTATCAATTTTCTAACTGCCTCAGTTTACAAGAATATAAAGGATTTGGTTTCAGCCCTTTATTAGTTTGTTGTTCTCAATCTTTATGTCCATTTCATAAATCTTTCATAACCTTAAGAGATCCACCAACCAAGTAAAATTTCCCTACAAATTCTCTTAACACCATTGACGAACTTATCTGGACCTTGTTAGACTTCATTGCCTAATGACTTAACAATATTCCATGTTTCCTATCTAAAATATATCAAATTATCATACTCAACCAAAAAAAAATCAAAATACCTTGCACTTAACATCTAGCCTAAAATCAACCCTAATCAGTAAACATGTTCACATATTTGCACCTACTAGAGAGATCACTCTCCAGATCCAAGAAGGATAGGTCCTTGGATTCCAAAGCTTAGTTTGATGTTACCCTTGTCAATTTGTATCTCAATCCATCTAGAAAATTATGGAGAGCTAACAGAGATAAGACAAGAGATAGTAGAGATAGGTAGGGAAAGAGAGATAGAGATGGAGGGGGAGAGGGAGGGAGGGAATAATAAAGGCATAGAGAGAGAAAGTTGGATAGAGAGAGAGGGACTGATATTGAAAATGGAGAGAGAGAGAGAGGGAGGGAGATGAGGAGGGAGTGATATATGGATATATTGGAGAAATAGATTTTATGTTTTGGGGGTGATATGGAGAGACAAAGGAAGATAGATATATAGATGGAAGGTTAAGAGAGGGTAGAAGATAGATATGGAGGAAAGGTGGGAGGGAGAGAGAGATCTATAGATATGGAGTGAGAGAGAGTGTGTGTTTCGGTGGCTGAGATAGAGAGACAAAGAAAGAGAGATGGAGGGGGATATAGATATAGATGGAAGGGGGAGAGAGGGAAGAATAATTGTTGCATTATATGTATTGATTTTAGTGTAAATGGTGATTTATAATCCTATTTGATTGCTTGCATTAGATGAAATTTTATATTTTTTGTCATTCAAAGTAATTTCATTAGACTTTCAGGAAAACAATTTTTACAGAAATAAACTCAACAGACCCCTTTCTCTCATTTCGACAAGACTTGGTGAGACCAAGGCCTATATGAAACCATCGGAAATAGTTAATAAACATTACTTCTATAGGAATTGTAGCCTTAACATACCAACATGAAACAAAAGGAAAACCATAGGTAGTGGCACGATATCATAGAGGGATATTGGGGAGCATTTCAAAGGGAGATGAAAAGAAACCGACATGCTCATGCATATGAAAATCTATGTGTTATACCCTCGCTTCCAACATGCGAAAGTGGTAATTGATAAGTTTTACAGTTTCTAAAGAATTTCATCTTAACTGTATTGAATGTCATTGACATAAACCACAACCTCATTCTGATAGTCATAGTGATGGTCTCTTTAGATATCCATGTTAATATGTATATTTTGAAGTTGGTCAACGATGGACTCCAAGGTAGTAGGGTCCACAGCATGGCCTCAAAAGTGAGTTGGAGAGATGGTTATTTCTTCCTCCTCTCAAATCTTTGAATTATATAAGGACGAGTTGTGGCTAGGCTCGGAACGTCCTGCATAGATATTTGCACTAGGCGCATTAATTTTATTGTAGATGTTTATTTTGAATTATATTTGATTACTTTCACTGGATTCATTGATTTCAATGTAGATGATTTATGTTCCTATTTGGTTGCATGCACTTAATGCATTGATTTCACTATAGATGGTGATTTCTAATACTATTTGATTACTTGCACTAGATGCATTAATTTCAATTTAGATGTTGATTTATAATTATATTTTATTTCTTTCACTAAATTCATTGATTTCAATGTAGACGATTTCTAATCCTATTTTATTTCTTGCACTGAATGCCTTGACTTTAGTGTAGATGGTGATTTCTAATCCTTTCTTATTTTTTGCACTAGATGCATTGATTTCAGTGTAGATGCTGGTTTCTAATCCTATTTTCTTACTTTCATGAAATGCATTGATTTTTGTGTAGATTTTAATTTCTAATCCTATTTCATTACTTTCATTAGATGAATTTATTTTAGTGTATATGTTTTTTTCTAATGTTATTTGATTTCTTTCATTAGATGCATTGATTTCAGTGTAGATGTTAATTTCAGATTTGATGTAATTAGATGTCTAATGGTACATTAGTTTTAATGTGATTGGATTAAGGGTGTGCATTTATTTCAATGTAAGAACAAAACATTATTGACAATGTACATTTATTTTTGTGTTAGAGTAATTCAGCCTATTAATATTGGAGAGAAAGAGATACAAGGTATGATGTTTACTATAACAAGTCGAGGTAAATATTTAAATGGTTTACGATTTCAACTGTCCTTTTCATATAATCGATATGAAAATATGACAAAACTAACAAGTGCAAAAATAAGAATAGTACAAGGAAATAGTTTTAAATTTATTACAATGAATATTATTGTAATTTAATACATTCTTATTATTCACATCTTCTATCATTCAACACTATTACGCTGTAAATTTGCATTCAAAATTTTTATGTCATGGATTTTTTTCTAACTAGGATAATCGGCAACTGCAACAGTATCTTACATGTGTAACATGAGGTGGAATACCACTGGCTACCCCTATAAGCATAGGAGGAATCTCCTTGCCCGCCAAAGTTACCCTCATTATATATGAGACTTGAACTCGTGACCTACATAACAACTTGACTGCCTTAGCAAGCATCCACTATCCACGAGCCGAAACCCCGATAGGATATTTCATCATTTTTCATCATTAAAGTTATTAAAAATATTTATAATCTCAACAAACTGAGGCAACTAAGTAGTATTTTACCTATATTATTTTCACGAGGCCTTTCAAGTATTTAAGTATCGTATGTCGCCATAGATGGTGGAAGTGTATAGGATTTTGGTGTTGTTGTTATTGCTGATGTCAGTGGCTCATACGTCAATCACATTCATCAAAGGTGGTATTTTCCTGGTTTCAATTCTATAAGGCTTGATTATGTTGGTTGTATCATTGATGGAGGTGATGAATAATAGGGCCGTAAATTTTTAAATTCCTCGATGATGACAAATTCTTCATACTGCTTTCTTTTTTGGTAGGTGAGACTTTTTTTTTTTCTTTTTTGTTGGGAAAATACTAACTATGTGTAATATTCACAATTTTCAATGAATTAATTGGAATATTAGATTTATTACTCTTCTCAATTAATTGAGTAAATAAAAGGGTGGAGGGACCCATAAACCCCATAGATGAATCAAATCCACTTTGTTGTGTGAATGTTGGTTAGTAGATAGTAGATCAACATCATGGAGTAGTGGAGCAACTTATTAATGAGAGAAGAGTGGAGATTATGGTGAGATAATGAGGAAGACGATGGACATAGTGGAGGAAGAAAAGTAATATCATATAGCATTAATGATGCAGTGATAGAGGAAGTGGCTCATAAAATGCACACATGATGGAGGGGGTGGAGATTAATTGCAGAGATCATGGAGATCATGTAGAGAAAAGACAGTCTTCAAGGAGACTAGTGGCCACATGTGTAGCGCAGTTATGAGGTGGGCCAAGGATAGGGCAGGTTCACATCCATATAAGGAAGATGAGGGCAGCAAAGAAAATTAGTCTACAAATTGATATTGTATTGTCGTTTGACATTGTTTGTACGCTTCAGTTGTTTAGCTAAGTCTGTTGTGATGTTTAGCACAAGGGTGTTCTCGAGCGAGAAGCCTACCCTTACCCATGAAGGACTTCGAGTTCCTACTATGGGAAGGTTAGTTTGAGTAGTTATTCATCATATAGCATTGGTGCGACATTCAGACCCTCTCTTCTGCATATACAGCTTCGGGAATTACAGATTCTTATATTAGGGTTTTAGAGGAGGAAGGTAGTTCTTAGCATTTAGATAAGAAACTGGTGGAGGGTTCATCCTTTCATATTGTGCTTCCATTTTAGTCTTCTAGTAGCAGCATTTTGATATCCAGCACCAGGCCATCAGTTCATAAATCCATGCAGTAGCATTCAATCTAGGATTTGGGTAATCTAGCTAGGTAGATCTAGTGGAGGAAGGAAGTTCAAAGTATTTCAGCTTGAAATCTTGTGAGGGACTATCCCTCACTTTGGATAGAGTATTTTCATCAGCTGTGAGATATCTTCCATCACATAGTCGTACGCTACAGCTTTATCCCTCTTGACAGTGTAGTTCATTCCAGCAGTTGTGCAGTGTGCAGCTGCAACTTGAGCAGAGGAAGGAGGAGCTCGACCTCAAGCTTCTAGCTTGACAATTAAGAGAAGGGACCAAATATTCATGTATTGAGCTGATTGGGTGCTATTAAAACATATATATCATAAATTCAGTCCCATCACATGAGTTACCCATGAGGATTTCATAAGTCAGCCAACAGGGGTGCAGTTGGCAACCCAAAAAGGGTTTAAAATTGAAAGATAAAATATGGCCAAAAAATTTCTGGGTTTTTTTAGTAGAATCCACAGTTAAAATCCCAAGTCATTCTGAGCACTCCAGTAGCCTCCCGCGCATGGTTCTTCTTCCTAGTAGCAGTAGTTTCCAACAACGACAGTAGTAGCAACACAACATTTTTCGTGCTAGTTTTCATTGGTGTATTTCAGACACTTCTTGTTGGCTTGAGTGCATCTTCTTTCAAGCATTGTGTACTTTATATTTGTTTTTGTTTATAACGATACAACTCAACTATTTCTTCTCATGGTTATAATGTCTTGATGTTGCAACATATTTCTGGCATTTTCCAAATTTTAGTGTTATGTTCATGTTTTTCTTATTTGGAATGCTATAGATGTTCTATATTCTTGTATTTTCAATTTTTGAATCTTACACTATGTTAGGTGAATGTATTGGGGGGGGGGGGGGGAGTTTATAAATATTTGGTACTTTTCCTTTATAATCTGTTGGCATACTTCTGTGGATATTTATCTTTTGAGGTGTTTTATTTACAATTATTGTAGTGTTCCTGCCAGTCTCATAGGGAATGGGTAGTAGGATTCTTGCGTACCCTCCTTTATGATATGTTATAAGGGTTAATTTATGGATCCCTAGAGTTTTATGGTTATGTGGGATCTCTATGTTAATTGAGACAGACTGAAATTTTTATTTACTAGAATGGGTTCCCTGACATTCCCTTGTAATTGCACTTATTTCTAAGATGGTGTCGTAAAGGCGTAATGCCCCTTTTTTCCTACTTATACATCTAATCACTTATTGGTGTTGGGAAAATGGAGCAATAATTTGACATTTTTGAGACAGACACATCGCTCCAAGAATATTTTATTCGAGCCACCCAAGATTTTGAATGAGATTTATCCCATCACATCTACTCCAATAGTGATTTGACTCTACCCTTACAACAAAATCCTATGTTTCATACCGATCGGAGACCATGTTCTCCCCCATTGATTGATGATGATACTTGGACAAAACATATTTCCACACTACATTTTGGTCGGAGATGGAACAAGAATAGGAATTTCAAAACTACATGTGAGATAAAACTCGTAATTTTTTCCACAACGTTTTATGGGACCAAGTGATATTTTTACAGAATTAGGCTCTGATCAGACAGTCGATGTTTGATGGTCCCTCAAATATAGACATGCATGATTGGGTTTCCTCACAATGGTCACCTATTTCAGGATATACCCCAAAGGTGAGGAAACTCATAAATTCATGGTATAGCTTTAAGTTTCTACATAGGGATGACTCCATCCACATATTGAAGTCCTTATGGGTCGAAGGACATAGCTTTCTACAATTATGAAAATAATATGTGGGTTTCAATGACTTGCTGCACATGTCGATTAAAAATATGGTATTGGTAAAACTCCCTAGTTTTCCTCTACAATTTTGGACATGCCAAGAAATGATTTGAGATCATGAATGTCATTGGCCGCTTCATTTATATGTATCCTATAACTTTGGGAGCTGTGGAAAAGAGGATTTCCTACATTATGGTTGAAGTAAATTTTGCGGGCGGTATCCATGATAACTTCAACTTACCATGGGATACCATTTAGGCTAAAAAAAGACTAGATTACAAGGGCGTCCCTTTTAGACCAAAATGGTGCTTATAGAAGCAGTTCTATATGTGGAATTTGTGGAACATATTATCCTAAAAAATTACATCCTGAGTCTAAAAAAGGCATAACACTTTCTTCTGGGGATACTTCTTTGCTTCTTTTCACATTACATTATGGGCACACTATTTACCCTCCATCCTTTCCTCTTTCCTTTCCTAAAGACTATTCAATGATGGTCCATTTTTGTGTCCATAGTAACCATAACCCTCCATCTATTAGGGATACGGGAGCTATTCCTTTAGCACCTATTCAGGTACCCTCCCACTCGACCTCCACTGGAACCTCGAATACCCTCCCCCCAAACTTGGTTTTCCCTAATATCCTGGTGATTAGTTCCCATGAGGAGTCTCCCCATGTTACCTCTGGATGTGGAACTTTAATTTCATCAATCATGAATCTCTCCCCTACCCCCATAATAGATCCTCTTCAGCCACTATCCCCTGATAATTCAATCAACAATGACCTTGACTTCTTGTTGTTGAATCCTGTGATGGACCTTTCCTCCCTTACCATTGAAAAAGGAAATGGTTTTATTTCTTCACCTATCATCAACCCTAAATCCACCAGAAAAAACACAGTTTGTAGGTGGCAGGGGGTGGGGAGGGGGTTAAGGGTATTCATCATTTTTTGAGGTAAATTGGTTAGAAAAAATTACAATTCAACAATTTTTCTCACTTTCATGATGTTCTTATCATTGGCTTCTTTGATAAAATGCCCCTTTGAGAATTTTAGGCCTTAAATAAATTTCCCAAATGAATGTATTGTCTCTTAATGATATGAATACGGGTGGCTGAATGTTTACACTATGAAAGCACCTCCCACTCAGTTAAATAAAATTAATATATTTCTTATAGTTGATAGTGCGGAATTGAATACTTTAACCAGGTGTATGTGTTTTAACTATTTTAAGTCTTTGTGTGAAGAATTAAAACATTTTTTTTTGCTGATTAAAAGCATGTAAAACAAGAATAAATTGCATAAAATTAGTCATCAACACATAACAACAAATTTAATAAATGATTTCACCCGTATGTCTTGGGCTACGTCTCCTTGAGCCTTTGTCAATTTACTTGGCTCTTTGGGATTATGATGGAAATTTTATTTTACTAGTTTTTACTTAGCTCCAATGGTTTTTTAAAATGTGTAAATGGGTTTAGAATACGATCATACCGTTGGAATGGCTTCTATCTCTCCGGAAATTGACCTAGGCTCATTTTCACTTGACCACTTCTGTCAGTTCCCTTATGCTTCCCTGAGCTTCTCTGTTTCACTAAATCCCTTAGAAATCCATCTATGTACCTGAAATATTTTCTATTGTCTTGAAAATATATCATAAATTCAAAATAAATTTTTGATTTGCTCCAAATGAGCTCTGGTTCCCCAATCTAGGCCTCCAACTCCTATTGGACATGGGTACCCTGAAACTTCCCTATGGGATATTCAGCTCTAGAAGTCTCCAAATGGCTCTAAAAATCCCTCCAATGGATTCATAATGTCCAAAATAGTTATAATATACTATTCACTTGCTGGAATTGGCCTTTAGCTCTCTGGTTATGCCCCCAACATCTGGTGGCACCCTGTGGCTCTAGGTTCAATGTAAAATTACCTAAACAATATTGGCCTCCAGAATTCTCCAAAATCTTCTTCAAATCCTTCCATTTGATTCATAAGGCTAAAAATAGTCATAATAGACTATTGGTTTGCTGAGAGTGGTCTCTGGCTGCTCTGTCTATGCCTCATTCTCCTGCTAGCCCCTAGTCGCCTTGGTGGCCCTTTGAAATTCTCTGAAGAAAAATCATGTTCAAAAGTCCTCTGTTGACTCTTAAAACCTTAAAAATGGCTCCATAATGTCTGAAACATATAAAAATGATTATTGGATTTCTGATAATTCCCTCTGGCTTCCCTGGCTAGGCCTCATTCTCCTGCTAGCCCCTAGTGGCCCTCGTGGCCCTTAGAACTTATCTGAAGGAACATAATACTCAGAAGTCATTTGATGGCTCTGAAACCCTCACCAATGGCTTCAAAATTTCTAAGATAGTAATAAGTGAATATTCAAACTCTCTGAATGGTTGAAAAATGAGTCTCCAACTCATTTTCGCAATAACACCTAGAAAAGCTCCACTAATTGTGGAGAACTCCTGTTAGCCGGAGTCAAATTGGAAAATTCTACCGAAAATTAACGCACTCCAAAACTATTGACATATTCCACTGTGGAATTTGAAATTTTGGTTGGGCACATGACCCCCAAAATGAAATATTCATAGATGTTATCGGAACTGTTGGAGGAAACTCCAGATATAACCATGGTTGGGTGGTTGGACAACTCCAGTTTGATCATTGTTAACATAATCACGTGCAGAAATAAAGCTTACCATTTCCATGTGACAAGGCGTAAAATTTTGGTGGTTAAAACTACATTATTGGATTTATCGCTTGGGTCATGGGCGTGGTCCTATGGGGGAGGGGCCGACCCCTCCACTTTCCCAAATTCAAATATGCCTTCGGCCCTATACATTGTAAGAACCATCATGTAGCATGTTGGCACGTGGGCACACTAGCCCAGTGGAGGTCTCACGGTCGACTCCTGTCTGCTCCATCAAAATTTTACAACACAATTCAAGGGCCGCGTGGCGGCCTCAAGGGTAGCCATGTCGCACCTTCCAATTGGCCTAAAACAACAACGTAACCAACTGTCCAATAAAATTTCGACGCTTGTCAACCTATGATTAGCCTAGAAGGAATAATCCATGGAAAATTACGAGAAATGTTCGAGGAATATTCCTTAGATTTTTTTTTTGCTGACTGTACCTTTTCCCAGTCAACCCTCGTCAACTATCAAAATTTGTAATTTATTGGACTTTTCAAATCATGATAACTTCATTATATAGTGTCAGTTTTTTGAACCGTTTATGGCGCCAGAATTAGGAAGACGAGATCTATCTAGTCACTTAGGTTTGGCACACTTTCAAACACTTTGAAATTTAAGGTCCCGATCCAAATTTGATCACTTAACATGTCTGGTGTGGGGAATTCCACTGAATAGATTTCCCTTTGACAAATTTTATTTTCCATTCAACCCTTCATCATATTCATTCAAGAACCTATGGAAAACTTTGATATACCTATATATTATTTCCATTCTATCTATCTATATTGGTACATGGTTGTTGTAAATTATTTTAGGATTTATAGAGGTATAGTCTCCCTATGGGACCCCAAATGGGAAAATACGAAGGGTTGTTCACATTTGGAACTTGTATTCTCCATATAATAGAATATATTCCTTTTGGGACTGCATGGAAGCTTCACACATATTAAAGATACGGTCGCTTATAATTCTAAGGGATTATAATGCTGCCCTTTCCCAGGAGGAATGTTGTGGGGTTCATTGCAAAGGAGACCTACTCGCTCATTGATTACAAGCCCTCTTTGATGAAAACCAGTTAATTATTATATGCCATGTTCTCATCACTCCTATGTATAAAAATGGAAGAAATGGAGAGGAACATAATGGAAAGAGATTATAAATATTTATGGTATATGAGAATTAGCTTGAAATATTTGGAAATATGAAGTCATGGATGGATAATACCTACAATGCATATCATTTCTCAATTGTGTTACAATGATGTATGGAGTCAGTTTTGAAATGAATACCTTTTAAATTTAATAATCTATGGATTGAAGATGAAGGCTTCAAAAGTTTAGTTTTAACCACTTGGATTTCGTATGTGTTACTATCATGGTCGTCAACTATGGAAAATATCTCATACAAATTAAGTACCTTAAAAAGTTAAGTCTGGATATGCGAGAGATAAAAGAACATTAAATGTACAAGGAATTGGAATTTTAAATGTGGAAAATTAAGATAATTGGGCGTGTGTTATACTGCAAATGACCTCCTCATCATCTCAAAGGAGAAGGATACATGGATGGAAGAAATTAACCAAGATAGAGAATTATTTTTCCATGGTAACGAACCAAAAAAATTTCCAGACTGAGTTATAACACTTTCCTTCTTGCTATAGGGAGCTTTAGAGCCTTAGTTAAAATCATTTTTTCCCAAAAGGGTTGCATTATTCGTGTTCCATGAATAATTAGGGGAAAATTCCGAGTAAAATTACTGACAAATCTGACTTTTCTCAAGGGGTTAGTCCATAAAGTTGGCAACCTACGGTGCATACCTCTTATTGGACATTGTGAAACCTAAATAAGCATCCAAATATGGAAAAATATATAAAGCATTGAAACATCATAGATTTTTTGTTGATCACACTAATGGAGAAGAATGGCAAGGTTTGTCCTCCCAAACTCTTACAAATTGGAGGCAATTCCTCATTGTGAAAGGTCGAATGGCTGATGTGTAAGGAATGAAATTTGGTTAGTGTGATGACTCATTGGTTGGTATACTTCATTAAGAGCTATTTGCATAAGCATTGTAACAATAGGATATTGGAGAGAGAGAGCTTAGAGTCGAAGGACTAAGGTATGCTTGATCAAGGTGATGGTTGTAACCCTCTGTCATTCAATATAATAGAACAACCTCTATTTTCTCCATTTCATATCTTGTAATTGCATCTATTGAGTTAGTTGTTGAAGATATATGTTACAGGTTGCCTAGATTTATATGAGTTCATGTTTGATTATATGCTTGTATTTGATTTTTTATTGTGATAACACTGTGAATATTACTAGCGTCATTGATTTTTTGCAAGATTTAGACATGGAGTTAGTGAGGCAGACTTCCACCACGCTATATTGAGATCTCCAACAAATTGGTACCACGCATCGAGGTAATCCTTCTTGATTTCATATTGTCAATTTAATACTTTCGTGAACATGCATACACTATCTTTGTAAATGTTGCAGCTAATATGATTGTGTGCCTTGGGTCCTAGGAAGGCACGAGACGGATCTTACTCCAGCTACCAGCTATGCATTTTACCTCTAATTGGAATCGGTGACTCCGCTGGGGACTAATCCTTAGTTCCGATTTTTTTCTTTCGAAAAATTGGTTCTCTTTTTCTATCACTTCACATTCTACTCACATCCCATTCTGACCATGTAGTGTATTCTAGAAACCTTACTAGCTAGAATTTTCTCGATCGTAAGAACTTGGCTACACTGCCAGTGAGTGGATTTTGGAACCTTATGAACTCCATTCCTTTATTTTCTGCTACTGTACTTTTGGCTACTACTTCCATTAGCGTGGCTACCACCATTCCTTTCAGTAACAATTTGGATTGGAATCCTTTGTTGAGTTCAAACCCCCTGGTCCCGATGCCAGGGGGTAGTGTTACCAACACATATGTGTCAGGGGGCACTTCAGTACCCCTACAATATATGGGACAAGTAGATCCGTCCATGATTAATTGAATACCTCTGAGTGGTCAACCCTTTGTTGTAGGGTATATCCTAGATGTAAATTATGCGACCAACAGTATGCCACAAGAAAGCATTGTTGCGTCTATCTGGCAACCCTTCCCCAAACTCAATTGGTGCAAGGGGGAAACTATTACCCTGGGGAGACCAAAAAATTTCCGCATAGTTTAATATCCTTATGGAAAACCACCTTACATCCCTACATCACCTCTACTTGGCAACTATTATCCGACGAGTCCTACATAGACCATTGGTAACACTTGGATGGGGGGACCCTATAATCCTATTAGTCAACCTACACCTACTTCGTCACACTCGGGAGAAACCACAAAATTTCCTTTTTTGGAAACTTTAAAAATCCCCAATCTGAATAAATTCACCAACGATCCCATAAATTACAGCCTGCTTTGGTCTCCTCTATCGCATAAGATTCCTAAAGATATCTCTACGTTGGATGGAAAATAAGGGGATGACCTGGCCACAAATGTCACCAGCTATCATCTATATTTTGTTTCTAATTCCATGGTCGATGATAGTATCAAGTTTAGGCTCTTTCACCACAGCCTCACTGGAAACGTTGTCTAGTGGTACATCAAGTTACCATGGGTTGTAGTTAACACATTTGGTGCATTAGCAATGGAATTTCTCAAAAAAATTCAGCTCCCTATCCACTACAAAACCAAAACAAAACTTATCACCATGTTGTGCCAAGGCAACACCACCCAATTCCAACGACTCCAATTCTAGATCATCTATTAGTAGATTGGTTATGCAAGTCACTCCTTCCTCCCATTACTAAGGATGTTTCCTTAGCTGGTGCAATCACGTAAGACCAATACATCCGTCAGGAAAAGAATATAGATTTGATCTATTCACAATCTAACATGATGTGTGACTTACTCCCCCATGCCACTTGAAACATCAATGCTTCTGCTACTCAGCAAACTATAGCACATGAGGACAGTATTGTCCACACAACCTCTCGGGTTTCTGTAAAACAACTTAGTGGGCATGCTTCCCAGACATATTCAGTTTCCACCGCTACTACCCAATCGCCTGATCTTCTAATCACTGAGATAAACATTGTGCAGTATACATAAAAATATGATAGTAAGAACAAGAAGAACAAGAAAAAATCCTCTCCTTCTGATGAGTAGCCAAATACCTAGAATAATATAAATCATAGAAATGCTACTAAAAAATAATAGAGTGCAATACAAGACTTTCAGATTCCCTTGAAAAATGTGTTGAGGACCACTTGACACATAAATTTACTCGCCTTCAATAATGCACAGACTATATTACGAAAAACGATACTGGGAGGACCCCTCTTGTCCTACACAACGCTTTCCCTAATCAACGAAAGCAAGGGGGAAATGATGGTTCTCATCCTTCTAGTGAAGGACCATCTAGAATTTATGGCATGGAGATTATTGAAACCCAAATCCGGGACAAAACATATGGAACTCCAGTCACTGATGCTTAATATGCTACCTCGAGTTCAAATCCACTGCTGCCCAATGATCTTCATATCGAAAGGCTGGTTGTTGATACTATCATTCGTGTCCCCAAAGGGACCCTTCGCCACACAAGTCATAAAACCTATGCACATGCTACCCATAGCTACAAGATTTTAGAAGACTTGGTGCAAGCATCATCATCTATGTATGCTCTCGAAGTGTTGTAAACCTATCGAGCGCAAAGGAAAGCTTTGGTTTCGGCCATTGGTGGAGATGACCCTCAAGATTCTATGCTAGCTCATCCTCATCCTCTTTCCTATGGATGGGAATATAGTTATAGTGGACCAAATATCCTTTTTCACATTGGATTATTCCACGCTTTGTAGCAAAACCGTACCCTTAGTAGGGGGATTCCCTCACTCTTACATCAATATCGGTACCTCTCTTCTGAATGAGTCTTCCCTTATGGGTTTTTTTCCTCTCTCGTCACCTGAGGTTACACAAATGGTTTCAATGATATCGACTAGCTCATATGGCTCTATCAATACCTGGATCCTACCGACACCTTCAGAAATGGATTCCTATGGAGAACAGATTCCATTGTCACCGTCTGAGTTGCCTTATTAAGCCGTCCAATATGAATCTCAACCCTCCACCGCTTTGGTTTCAACCAATGGCACCATACTCTCACCCATCACAACTCCTTCTAAATATCTCCTCGATGAAGCCCTACATTTGAATGAAGCTATTTGAGAGACCATGTCTATAGAAGAGTGACCTTGGGATGATTTTCACCACCACATTTTGATGTATTATTCAGACAGGACCACTATGAAAATATTTCCTTCTGACCCACCTGAGATCATTCCATCCTCTTACACGATTGTTCAAACTATCGAAGTGGAAGGTAACTTTGGAAATATTTCCAAGACTATGCTCATAGACATCTCTGTCAAAACAGGTAACGTGGAAAATATATAGATTGCAGCAAATTGCAATCCTGAGGAAATTGCACGCTTCAGATCCCTTTTTAAGGAATTCTATGATGTTATCGCTTGGCCTTATAAGGAAATTCCTAACATAGACCCTTCTATTGAGGAGCATGAGATCAATAAGTTTTTAGCATTCTATTTGTTGTATTTTTCTCACTCGTTAAACCAAAAAAACTCGAGTTCTCTTCTTCAAGCTTGTTAAACTACCACGAAGAAGAAAGAGAAATTTTTATGGTATTTTTCTTGCTCATTAATCCTAAAAACCTCGATTTTAATTCTCCAAGCTCATTAAAATTACATGAAGAATCTTTGAGCCTTCTTTTTATGGAATTTTTCTAGCTCGTAAAACTGAAAAAACCTCCGACTTTCCTTCTTGGGGCTCCTTAAACTCCCACAAAGAACATTATGAGCCATTTTTTTCTATATTTTTCTAGTTCTTAAGAAACTAAAAAAAGCACTGATTTTTTCTTCATTGTACTCTTTAAAATTTCAGGAGGAGCATCAAGTTTTTCTTCTTCTTACTAGTTAAAATTTCATGAAGAAAATTTAGTGTACTTCGTATTCTCATACTCATAACTAAATGAGGCAGATTTCCATTGAATATAGGCTTATCACTTTATCAGAGATGAGTGGAATAACTTACTCAAAAAGGAACTGTCAGTCATACTATTAACATGTTTTCCCACCCATTCATCAACCATGAAAAAGGTGCCCCCTTAGAGTTATCTTTGACGATCTCCTTCAACCTCCCTAAATATGAAAAGATCATTGAGTTTAAATTTCTGGACTCATTAAACCTAGTCATATGGGGAAAAGTTTTTGACAAAGTAGAGACTCACTCTTTATACTTTGAAGGATGATTTGGAAACACCACTTTCAACATGGCACCCCTCAGAAAACTTCTTCTCACCAGCTTCTTATTGTACACTACAATTCCGTAATTTTAGCCTTCATACTCTGATATTCCTTCATCTTTGAATACTAGCACTCTTTGGTGTTCCCTAGTCTAACCTTTTGGGTACCATGTTTATCATGCCTTATATTATTCAAGAGATCACACTATATAATACTTCCTATATCAACCCAACCATCATATGCCAAGAATCATTTGTTCACCACGTTTTTGCACCATTTCTCTATACTATCTTCAAATCAAAATCATCCTTTTCCTGGTTCATGTCAAATAATGTAGGACACCTAATTACCTAACTTTTGAAATATATCATCCTATCGACTTCATCATCTTATCAAGGAAGGCGATCCAAAAAGCATATCAGATACTCTAGAATTTGCAGACCTTAGTGGAAGGTTTACTTGTGTTTGATTTGCAGTTTTCATCATTGGCTCTCGGTCAAAAATTTCTATGAATATTCGACATCAACAACATTTTCCACACTTGCTAGATTGTACATGGCATCTTGGATACCATCCTCCTTATTGGTGGTCATCCTCATGTCTGTTAAAAATTTTCATCGTTGACTCGTAATAAAATGATTTATCACATGTTCAACTACAAAACCTTTATTCGCATGTCTATAAATATGTATTTCAGAGATGCGATGACCAAGACCTTGGGTAGAGGCTTACATCACTCAGCTTTGTTTCCTCTCCTAGCCTACATGTACTATTTTCTGAGATAAATTATCTAATTGATCTTGTCATGACACAAGATTCCACATTCTTATTACGGATGTAAATACTCATCATATACCTTCCTATATAAATCACTCTGATACAGACATGTGGCATGGGAATGGCCGACTCAGGACAAATTTATACATATTTTTTACATATGTTGATTTTTTTAGGTTACCCATAATCTTACAACTCCTCTCTCTCTCTCCACTACACATATATAAAGTATTTCAGTCATCATATTCATATTTGATATAACACTTTAGGGGGCATATGTTATATTGTAAATTACCTTGTCATTCGCTCAAAGGAGAAGGATACATGGATGGAAGAAATTGATGAAGACAAAGACCTACTTCGCCATGGTAATGCATTCTAGAAGCTTCCAGGCTGAGTTATAATGCTTTCCTCCTTCCTATTGGGAGTGTTAAGGCCTAGGTTAACAACTTGTTTTGCCTAAAGGGTCACATCACCTGTATTCCATGAATAATGAGGCGAAAATGCTTAGTAAAATGAATGACATTTATCACTTTTTGTCAAGGATTCTATCCAAAAAATTTGAAACCTATGGTGCAGACCTATGATTGGACATTGATAAACCTAACTAAGCACCCAACGAAGGAAAAATCTAGAGAATCATGGAAACATCATGGATTTTTCCCTAATCAAAATAAAATTTTATCCTCCCAACTCTTATAAATTGGAGGAAAGGCCTCATTGTCAAAGGTAAAAAGTTTGATTGTGTAATGAATGAACTTAGGTTAGTGTGAGGACTCATTGATCGGGCATAATTCATTCGAAGCTATTTGCCTAAGGGGTCGACACACTAAAATATTAGAGAGAGAGATTTGGATTCAAAGGACTCGTGAGGCTTGACCAAAGCCAATGTTCGAAACTCTCCTTCATTAAATATAACATAACAACCTCTATTTTTTCCACTTGATATCTTGTAATTGCATCTATTGAGTTAGTTTTTGAAGATATATGTGATAAGTGGCCTAGATTTATATGATTTCATCTTTGATTATATGTTTTTATTTGACTTTTTATTATGATAACACTGTGAATATTACTAGTTTCATTAATTGCTTGAAGGATTCAGACTTGAAGCTACTGAGGTGGACTTATACCACACTACCTGGACATCTACAATGGATCAACATCCCACACCGAGGCAATACTTCTCTATTTCATATTTTCAATTGAATACTTATGTGTACATGCATATATTATCTTTGTCAATGTTGCAACTAATATGAGTGTCTCCCTTCGATCTCGGGAAGGCCCGTCAAGGATCTTACTCCACCTACCACCTATGAATTTTACCCCTAAGGAGCATGATATGGAACAAGCAACACCTACTCAGTAGGAATTAGAAATTCTGAAGGATTTGGAAGTGAGAAAAGTATATATTCTTTCGATATAGGAGTCGACCTCGAGATTAAAAATTAGGGTTTTATGTCGAAAGGAAGAGGAAAAAATACAAAATGTTTTCACAGAAATGCTAACAATAGAAAAAAAATAAACAGTATTTGGCATATCAAAGGGGTTGGAGGGAAGTTTGTTTACTCCAGAGAGGATATCTGATGTGAGGTTTTACTTTTCTTTCAGGACCTCTTTAGAGATAGGGAATAAGTGAATAATTAAGATCAACTATGGGGAGCACTGGAATATCCTATGATGTTCAACGCCAAATAAAATGAAGCACTTATTTTACAGACATAAATTGAAGAAATCCATTGGTTGTTGAGGTCATTTTCAAAAGATAAATTACAGGCCTCAATGGATGGATGATGAAAATATTTGTACACTTATTTGACCTTATGGAAAAAAAAGATGTAGGAGATGGTAGAAGATTCAAGGACCTATAGGCACATTTCGAGTGCTAAAAATTCAACTTTCATTACCAGTTATCCCAAAGGTATCAGATCCATCCTCTTTCTTGGAATTTAGACCGATATCTCTTTGCAATATTACATATAAGATCATGTTAAAAATTATTCTGGAGCACATCAACAAGATTCTATCAATCCACATATCTAGGGAGAAATTTGTGTTTCTTCACAATAGGTCGATAAATGATGCTATATCCATAGCAAAAGAGTGTATACACTTGATACATACCAAGAAATTGGATGTGGTAGTTATTAAGGTAGATATGCAGAAGGCATATGAATGTGTGGACCGATATCTCTTCGGGATAATCCTTACGAAGATTTTTCTGGAAACACATAATGTGGAGTGGATAATGGCCTACATGTCCAAGGCATGGTTTGTTTTCCTTATTAATCCATACCGTACAAGATTGAAAAGGTTTTTTTGGAAACACATAATGTGGAGTGGATAGCAGCTTGCATGTCCAAGTCATTGGTTGTTTTCCTTATTAATCCATACTGATACAAACATTTTTCAAGCAGGTAGAGGATTGAGACAGGGGTTGTCACTCTCAACCCTGCTATTCTTTCTTGTTATTAATGTTATAAGTTGGATGATAAATGTGGATAAAAACTTAGGTATTTTCCACGGCTTAAGAATTATCAAGGATATGTGAATTTCCCATTTATTTTATGTGGATGACATTCTCATATTTTGGATCGTATTCGAGACAGTGTATTTTTTTACAATTCATTTTTCATCGATATGGTGAGGCCTCGGGATTAATATCAAATGTTAAAAAATCCATACTTATGTTCTCAAGAAGGGACCATGTAGAGATTGACTTATGAGGGATTTATACTAAAGCTAAAAATTTATAAAATTGAGGACTTTTTGCATGAGTTATCACAAAGTTCGAAAAATAACTTAAATGTTGATCACACAATTGGCTTAGTATGGACCATAGATACACTCTGGTCTAGGTCATCTTACAATAATTTTTTGGGCACAATTATTCGTGCTCCCAACCCATATCATTAACAACTTCGTTCAATTATATCTTGATTCATATGGTCGGGAATTGGAAGTGTGAAAAAATTTCATTTGGTAAACTGTGACAATATCTCCAGACGAAAGGAACTTGATAGCTAGGGATTACTAGAATTTTTTTTTTTTTTTGGGATATGGAATATGGGGAGAGATAATAAAGGAATAAAATAAAAGAATAAAAGCTCCATAGACTGGTTCATATTAGATAACATTGGTATAAAAGAGGGTTCATATATTTTTTTGACCTTTAACAGATAAATTCCCTATTCCTGCAAAGAATAAAATGGTAAAATGGTCATTTGGGAGGGGAAGAATATTTAATCGTTCTATATCATATCATCAGTGCCTATAATTTGACGGGCTTCACTCCGGAGACTATTCAAAGGCATCTATTTTTCATGGAGCAGGTCATAAGAAAATGTAGTGTACAATATATGATCTGGAAATTAGCTGAGGAGATTGGCTTACATGGACACAAGCACTGGAATGGAAATGGTACATACAATATCTCAATAATGTAGGTTTATTCTGAAGCTTAACGGGAGACACGCTCATATGGGCTAGGATACTTCATCATGGAACCATTATGTAGCAAAAATTTACAGGTACATCATGAGCTCTATATATAATTCTACCAATCACACGTGCTTTCTTAAAATATGGAAGTGGAAATTCCCCATGAAAATAAATTTATTCATTTGGATGGTTAGGAAAAATAATATTTTAACATGGAAAAATATTAGAAATTGGGAATGCCAAGGTCCAAGATGGTGCCCCTTGTGCTCTTATGCAGAAGAGACCGATTTACGCCTATTTCTCAATTGTAAAATCTATTTTCAGATTTGGTCACAAATACTCTATTATTACAGGTTTCCTTATAGGTATTTAACTTCGGTCAAACTCTATCTATAATGGTGGGCATCCATAAATAGACATAATAAATCCATTGCTTTGTTTTTCATTTGGGAAATATGGAGGGCACAAAATGCTAATATATTTGAAGATGTGTCCATTTTTGCTCACTGTATTTGTTCTAAAATACACACCTGGTTGGAGACACACGAACCTTGCTCCTCAGACATGAAGGACCTCTCATCCCATTATATGCCTCCACAAATTATGTGGCTATCAGGTTTGTTTGATGGTGTTTCATATATTGTTCAATGTGGATGCAAGGATTGGATTAGAATCAATGATAAAGCACACAAAAATGTACATTTTCATGATGCATCACGCACAAATTTTAGGCAACATTATTTGGATTTATGAAAGTTTCTCTAGTTTTCCATGGAGACATCTATGGAGATTATCCATGTATACGATGACTGAAAATCTCTCATAGATGGAATTTTGTGCTGCTCCAAGGGCCTCCTGTAACCCTTGAGTTTATAACCATTGACAATTAGGGGAACTCCTTCCTCATCTATGGTTATGATATGAACTACACCATTATCATAAAATTTGTCCACTTTGTAGGGTCCCAAGCATCTTGTCATCAGTTTTCCTTTAAATATCTTAAGCCTTGAGTTATACAACAATGCATAATATCCTTCTTGAAAGGTCATTTCCTTAATGTTCATGCCATGCTAGACCTTCCTTTGTAGCTGAATTACCTATGTGTGGAGGAGTTCTTGCATCCTGAACTCGTCGAATCCATTTATTGTAGAAAACTCTCTTTTTGGGCATTTTATATGTCTAGGTCTAGCTCATTTTCCATCCTTAATGTGTTGAATACAAATTCAACTGAAAGTAAGGCTTTCTTGCCATAGACTAGGTCATAAGGAGTGAATCATGTTGTTGATCCATTTAATTGCATAAAACTCTCTTTTTGGGAATTTTGTATGTCTAGGTCTAGCTCATCTTCCATCCTTAATGTGTTGACTACAAATTCAACTGAAAGGAGGGCTTTTTTGCCATAGAATAGATCATAAGGAGTGAATCATGTTGTTGTTTTCTAGGTAGTGTTGTAGGCCCAAGTAGCTTCTAGAAATATGTCCTCCCAATTTTTTCTGTTGCTTCTCACAACCTTGGTGAGGATACTCTCTAAGGCTTTGTTAGTCACTTCCAATTGGCCATTCTGTTGAGGGAGGTATGTAGTATAAGTCTTATGATTAATATTCTACCTCCTCAAAATATTCTCAACGAGATGAGAAGTGAATTGTGCCCCCTAATTAGTGGCTACTTCTCTGGGGTACCCAAACTTGTAAAACACATTCTCCCCCATACATTCTACTAATTTCTCATCGGTTTCTACCATCACATATTTTGTTTAAGCCAATGTTGTCAGGTAGCCAATACAAACTATGATATACGTTTTCTGGCCAGATGGTGGATCAATAGGTCCAATGAAGTCCATGCCCCATTTATCAAATGGTTCAATGACCATTTGAGGTTTCAAATAAATCACATCCCTTTGTGTAGGTTTCTCCATCCTTGGGCACTAGTCTCACCTCCTAGTGTATCTTTTGGAATCCTGGTGAGGGGTAGGCCAATATTATCATGCCTGCAAAACTTTGAAAGAAGTCATTTTTGCAACAAAGTGGCCTCCACTACGACTATCATGACATGCATAGAGGATATCAAAAAATTATTCCTCCATCACACATCTCGTCGAGGAATTTTTTTAGGGACTAGTTTGAAAATATTTCCCCAAATCCATGTGAAAGGGTCATTTTTTTTATGATCTTGCTTTTCTCCCCGAATGAGAGATTAGGAGGACACTTTCCCGAGCAACAATGTTGCTAGTTATGTAAACAAACCATGGTGAGAGTGGTAATATAACAAATAGATGTTCATTTGGAAGTTTTTCATTTGTAAGCTATCCATCCACAATTCTTTCTTCACCTACGAGATAGAGCTAACTCTGGATAGAAAATGCGTACAATACTCCCTTTTCTAGGTTTATCAACAATGGTTACGTCAAAATATTGTAAAAAGTAACAAACATTTAATTATCCTTGCATTAAAATATGGGTTTTTTCATTAAATATTTGATGGTTGCATGGTCAGTGTGAACAAAGTTTTGATACCCAGTTACATAATGTCTAAAATTTCTTAAAGCATGGAAAATGGCTAACATCTCCTTCCCTGTGAAAATATAGTTTAGCTCGACCTTAGAAAATTTATTACTAATGAAATATATTTCATAATGTAATTTGTATCCTAACTATCCTAATGCTTCCCCCACAACTTTGTTCGAGGCATATGTGTGGATGTGGAAAGGCAGAGCCGATTTTGGACCTCAAAGAACGGAGGGGTAGTCAAATTTCCCTTAATGATTTCAAAAGCCTCTTGATAAGGATTGGACCAAACAAACTCATAATATTTGTCGAATAAACCGAATAGCAGCGAATCCATCTTACTAAAATCTTCTATGAATCTTATATGATAACTAGCTAACCCTAAGAATCTCCTTACATATCTATGCTATTGAGGAGAAGGTACCCTTTTGATATAGTGATTTTTCTCAGGTCCACCTATATTCCTGCTTGGGAGATTGAGTGTCCTAATACAACTCTTGCTCTCTTTATAAATTCACAATTTTCTAGGCTCGGGGAGAGATGCATCTCAATGAAAATTCTCAGTAATTTACCCAAATTGGAGAGAGCTTCCTGGAATTCATTGGCATATGGTGTGAAATCATCCATGTAGATTTCAATGGAGTCATGGAGTAGCTCAAAGAAAATGCTAAAGACAACTCTTTCGAAGGTAGCTGGGGAATTCCACAACGCAAAGGGTAGGACTCTATAAGCCAAGGTACCCTAAGGGTAGGTGAGATTAGTCTCATCCTAGTCTCCGAGGCTGATTTGAATCTGGTTTTACCCACTGAACCCATCTAAGAAGGAAAATAAATTCTTCCTTGCAAGGCCATCCAAGACTTGGTCTATAAATGGAAAAGGGAAATGGTCCTTTTGGCTGGCTTTCTTAAGTTCCTTATAATCAACACAAACTCGTCATTTTCCATTCTTCTTCGGGACGAGGACGCGAGGAGATACGCAGTCACTATCTAATATAGGATAAATGAAACTAACATCAAACAATTTTTGCAGCTCCTCCTTGACTATGTCCTTCAGAGCTGTGTTCATCTTTCTTTGGGGTTGTTGCACAGGCTTTCATAATTCTTTGTTGTAAATATGATGTCTACATACTGAAGGATGCACCCGTTTCATGTCATTGCAATCCTAATAAAATGCGTTTAGGTTTTATTTTAAAAGATGGCATAGCTGATTTTCTTCTTCACCTAAGAGGATTGAATTGATTTTAAGAGATATGGATGGGCCAATATCGACAGCCTTGGTGGTTTCATAGTTTGAATCTACTGAGTGCACTTCCATCCAAGGTTGGCTTTCAGAATCTCTAAGTAGGTTTTCAAGAGGACTGTTAGTGGGGTACTGGTTTTGAATGGCATAGTGGATGTGTTCACCTTCATCAATCTGTCCCCCTCTAAGAAAAATATCTATGGTACAAATAGGGGCAGTTTTATATACCTCATATTCTTCATGCTCCAACCATATAGTTAGATCATGATCAATGGAAGGCTGGGCCGAATGATATGATACTATTTTTTTTAGACAAGGGACCATTTTTAATAGTAATGTTTCTACCTTGACATCTAATAAAAGCATCTATAGTGACTAACGAATGTCTCCCTAAGATTAGAGGGTATCCATTGAACTTGGTTTCCTATTACAGGGGACTAGGAAGTATGTAGGATACTCCCAAGAGTAAAGCGTAACCATAAGATCCTCAAGAATTCCTTCCGGAGTTATCGTGGACCGATCTGGAAGTTCCAGAGTTGTTGTGGTTTTCCTCAAAGTCCGTTGGAGATTAATTTTGAACATAGTTTCCTTATTCATAAAATTTTTGGAAGACACTAGATCAATCAGAGTATTGGGGAGTATGAGACCATCTATGTGGGCATATACAATTGGACTACTAAGGTCCAGGTACTTTGAAAAGATCACCTTTCCTAGAATTAAGTCATATATCTCTCCTACCACATTGATGGTGGGGGTATATTTCTTATTTCTTCCAGATTCCTTGAATAAATTTTCATTGATGAGACTACTGTAAATAGGGACATCCTTAATGGCCTGGAGAAGTGGCATATTTACACACAAAATTTTCAACTCTCTGAGAAGTTCAGTCACCTCTAGGGTGCACTAGCTAGGATGGATCAAGAGCTTAGGAAAATGAGGTTGTTGTATTTAAGTGTACCTTATTCCTTTTCCTCCTCAACCTTTACGAGTTGATATAGAGTGTGGTTGTCTGGGAGTAATCTTCCTGGCCTGAGATTATTCTCCCGTATCTCCACAACATAAGATAGATAGGATTTCTCTCCACTGTAAACTTGTTGTGCCTGTCTATTTTTCAGGTTCGGATTTGGCTTTGCAGGAATTTGAGGCAACTTGGGTGGAGCAACATGAGTAAGTTGAGGTTGAGGTTGGGGTGGAGGCATTATAGTATATGGTTGATTGTGTTGAGATCCACCGTTGGGATGGATTGTTCCACTGAGGTTGTTGCGGAACATACTACTGAAATGGTTGGTTCATAGGCTGAGGATGATATGGAGGGTTATAAGGACAAGTAGGATGTGTAGGCCAGGATGGAGGAGTGGGGGTGTATCAATGTTGCATGGGTTCACTCTGATTATTTTGATAGTAAGAGTAAGGTGCACTTTTCATACCCCGTTTATATGACTTACGACCTTTAGGGCTTCTCTGGTTGATGAAACAAAGTTGATCTGGTCCCGCTTCCCCACCTTGATATATAAATTTAAGTCCAAGTAAGCAGGGACACTTGTCTGTGGTATGATTCTCCTCACAGACTAAGAAAACCTCTATGACACTTAGTGGAGATTCATTTCTCGAGTGCTTTTCACGGTACATCTAAGGAAAAATATAGCGAGGTTCTTTATGCCTCCTCTTGCTTCCTTTTTGACCTTCATTGTGTCCATTTTCTAAGAAAAAGGTGTGCATCATGTCACTCTTGAAGTCCTCTAGCATGTTTTCAATCTCATGTTTGATGGAGGTGGAATAGGAAGGGGTATTCAATATACTTTGGCTAACTCTGCCTTTCTTTCTAAGTTCCACAGAATGGTTCCGAAACAATGTTTTGATTGTTTCATAAATAATTTGGTATATATATCCTCATGGTAACATATTTAATGTTTCTATCACCTCCTCTCTGATCCCTCAGAGAAGTACAAGTTTAAGTGATCCAATATCAAGAGTATAGTTGGCTCTCTTAGAGTTTAACTGAAACCTCTCTTCATAGTCTTCTAGGGATTCATCAGACCCTAGAGTCATCTTAAGTTTCCTTGGACCTATATTAGTCTTTGTATTTTCTGTTGAAGGCCTCTTGCGTCTCCGCCCTGGGTAGTGATGTTGTTCCTAGGTATATTCATGAACCAACACAATGTTGCATCCTTAAGGGTGGTCGGGAATAGCTTCAATTTCTAATCCTCTTGAGGCATAGTCATAGGTCCAATAGACAAAAACAAATTGAAACATGAATGTGTCGAGGGTCTTTTGAGGCAAGTCCATGAAAGTGTGGAATATCCGAGGCCCTAACGTTTTTCATCTTCGTTTTCCCATCTTCCTATCTAATGGGAAAGGCTTCACGGGTTTCGAGTGTGAGCCATATTTGAGAGAGGTGAAGTAATTCCCTCGGTTGAAACAATATTTCATCTTCCCCAATAGGTTATCGCAAAATTTTCGAAGGCTCACCTATGGTGTGTTCAATCTCACGACCAACGAAGAAGAGTAAAGGGTGACTATGTGGTGATTTGGGGGTTTTAGGTAAAACATTTCCCTTAGTATCCCTATTCCTACGAGGCATGGAAATCATATATATATATATATATATATATATATATATATATATATATATATATATATATATATATATATATATATATATATTTTAATATTTTTGAAACAACATGAAAAAGGAAATCATAAAAGAATTTCTGAAACAACACGACACAGACAAAACACTACAAGGAAAAGGCCCTCTAGCGGAGGTTATAAAGGAGGTTTTTAATGTTATAAAATTTGCCAAAATTGTCAAAAAAACATATGCTACCACATCCGTTTCTGATAATGGAGGTTTTGGTAGATCTTTTAACAGAAATTCAACACAAATAAAAGAAAATGGATGGCTGGAGGTTATTACGGATTTTTTTTCATTGGTGCTCTTATCAGGTTTTAACGCACCAATGTGTATCGGTAGACAATGCACTGGGGAAGTCGAAGGAGAATGCACTGGGCCGTTAAGGTAAACAACAACACCGGGCCTGGTGTTGATGATACAATGCATGGGCCCGTTCTAATTAGTCTTGGGATTTGAGATGTGCCCATAGGTCATCTAAGCGCACTGGTTCGTGTATCTTTATGAGGCATCGGTGCTCCGTATCACAAAAAGAAACTGAGATTTATAATTGGTATCGGTATTCATGCAGTGCACATGGCATCTACAAATGCACCAGTGATTATAGATACATAAACGCCCCAGTGCACAGTGTCACACAAATGCACCGATATTTATAACTCGGAATCGGTATTAGTACGGTGCCCATAGAATCATAAATGCACCGATGTGTATAGACACATAAACGCATACGGTTTTTCATTTTGTTTTTTTAGAAACATCCACATCTCACAGTCCAATTATTGTGATTGTTTTAAATTCATTATTCATCAAAGTCGACACATCTTATAACAATATTCATATTAATCAATTTTTTATTAATACGTTTGAATGTGTTATTTGGATTAATTTGTTATATCATATCATAATTATTGTGGTTTTTTAAAATTCTTTATTCGTCAAAAGTCAACACATATATATAATATTATAACAATATTCATATGAATTAAAATTTTATTAGTGCATTTGAGAATGACAATGGAGAACACAATAGTGACAATAGAGAACGCAATAGAATAAATTAAAACATATTTTATGATTATATATATATATATATATAAGACAGTATTTATCATACAAAATGGGACAATTATTTGTATCCCTTTGTCTTTCAGTTGGGACACTATGTCCATTACTTTAAACAAAATGTCTGATTTCACAGACATATTTCAAAAAATAAAACGCCTTGCTTTGATATCCAATTACATAGTGATCATCATTCTTCGCTTGAACTACTGTCACTACTAGATCTACTTCCATGACTTGGATTATTTTTAGGAATGTTGTGTTCATGGCATTGATTGTTTTCTTCTTCTTCTCTTTCCATCTACAATCATAATAATAAATTGAGCCGAGTGTATATACATTGGTGAGAATAATGAAAATTCCAATATTAAATAATATACATCAATGTAAATCGAAAAGAAAAAATGACGTACCATAGCAACAATTGACTCATAAACTATACACATTCTTTAAAAAACCATGTACCATGCCATCTTTCAAAAATTTCATCTATTGGCGCAGTTCCATACTTTGTTTCCTGCAAGTTTTATACCCCATAACAAATAAGATATTTAATATAAAAGATGTTTTTGTTCTATTAATTATAGAAGGAGCTAATTAAAACAAGATCGATAGATGCTTACAAATTCCACAATTAAATTACGATATGCCAACATATACTCACAACCCATATTTAACCCATTTTCAATCAATTTGTCCGATGGCTCTTCTTTGTATGTTAGCTCTGTTTAATGACATTTAATGATGATTTTGTAAAAAAACTTAAAAAATACAAAAATGAAATCTAGTTAAGTTTTTATAAGGAAGTAAGAATTACTCACAAACTTAGAGATCAACCATTTTCTTGCTTGTCGTCCTGTTCTATGTGCTGCATGGGTTCCATTTTCTTTTTTTTTCTATGAGAAAATTCTTGAAAACTATTATTTAATTCTAAATTATTTATTTATTGTACATAATGATCAAAAAATTCAATGATTACATATTACATTTGAAGCATGTTGTTGTATTCGTTCCACTAGATCCCTCAAACTTTTGTAAAAGTGTTTCCTCCTTTCGTTAACTTCCAACACCACTCCAGATGAGCCAAGGAGCAATTCATTTTCATTTGCATGTTCTATTTTCTTTTTCTTTTTCTTAGAACAACATTCATTTTCCGAGTTGTTGGTCCCACCGTAGAACATTAAACATGATTTGAATTAGTAGACTGTTTGACACATGTTATCTAATAATTTTAAGTATATTATTAATGATAATTAAAAAAAGGAAACTCATATTGGATCGATAATATTGTTTCATTCACTTTCGATTCATCTTTTTTGCAATTTTTTCCATTAAAATTTTACGCTCTTACAGTCGTATATCAGAAATAATCATATTGAGCTTCGTCATTTTGTGGCTTTGCATGATACACGATAAAAAATACATATTAGTTAAAGTTACATATAGTCCAAAAAATAATAATTTTTATAAAGAATTTACAAAGAACTTTCATTTCTTTCTTTTCTTGATGTGTTAATAGTATTTTTTCGTTACTTGATATCTTGTTAGTCATTTCATTATCAATCTAAAATATATAGCATATAATTCTTAATATATTTATAAATAAATTATCAACTTTTCAGGTAGAAAATAAATCTCGAGACACTGGTGTGCCTTTCATTAAATCTGCACCGTTTCCGGTGAGTGGATATATTAACAACACACTGAAAAATAGCATAATACACCGTATGGTGCGTTCAGTATTATAAACACATAGCAAAAACAATGTAATATACCTAACGGTGTGTGGGGTATTATAAACGCACCATAAAAACAATGTAACACATAGTATAGTGCTTTCCTAGTTAAAGAGAGCATCGATGCCCTATTTCAGATTTGGCGCACAGATTTAAAAAATTGTTTTCAATTTTTTACGATGCAGAAATTGGGCGGTGCACTATAATAATACAGAGCACCGATGCGGTGGAGTACGCAGGGCGCACCGATAGAGAAAAATCCATTTTCTCAAAAATTCATGCAATGGCCGAATGGATTGGAATCCGACTATGCAAGTCAGCCCATGGGTTGGAAGTCAATCTAAAATGAAAAACCCTAATTCTGAAATCATTGAAATAGGAAGAAGAAAAGGAAAAAAAACAAAAAAATGAAGAGCTCAGGGTAAAAATGGATAGAACTGCAGGAAAAAATAAAAAAGCTGCAGAAAAAAAAGTAAAAAAAAAGAATTAAATTTAATCACGAAATGGTTCGAAATTCTATGATAAAGGGCTTGAATCACCAAACTTTTTGGTTTTTGATTGTGTGAATACTGCATTCGAATGTATTTCTCCATCCACGAGTGCCCTCGTGCTCTCTTGCTCTAGATCCGTCTCGTGAAAAAAATCTGGCTGGAATTTTTTAGCAAAAATAGTGAAATAATGAAAAATGTTTAGTATTTAAAGAATTATTTTATAAAATTGCATTTTTGAAAATATTTTGCCGCCCATTTTTAAAATGCCTCTTTTTTTTAACTTAAACAAAATAGAGTTTCCTTTTGTTATTTGTGTTTATTCATTTCTAGTGTGCAGAAATGTGACGCACTGGCGCGTTGTATTAATATGACGCACCGGGGCCTGTTAGGATGATAAGCGCACCAGAATTTTTAAAGCTTTTTTTTGTTTTTTTTGGTTGTATGTAAGATCATAATAAAATAATGATAATTATAATGTACATGAATTTATTTTCATTATCTTCTAAACTTTATATATGTGATATCATTATATATGTAATATCATAAAAAAGAACTGATAATTATAAAGTACATGAATTTATTTTCATTATTTTCTAAACTTTATGTTACAAAATTTCATATTATTATAGATTTGTTATTTTACAATTGTTTGCAAATTTACAAATTTTAATATTTTAATAAAATCATTTCACATTAATACAATTAAAATTTTTACATTAATAGAATTAAAATTTTACAAATTAATATTTTACATACAATTACATTAAGTAAAATTACAATTACAATTTTACATTAATTTCACATACATGAATTACGAATTAGAATTACAATTTTAATTTTACATACATTTACATTTACAATTTTACATATAATTACATTTACAATTACAATTACAATTTTACAAATATTTTACATACAATTCAATTAAACTTACAGTTACAAATACAAGTACATTTACAATTTTACATAGAATTACATTTACAATTACAATTACAATTTTACAAATATTTTACATAAAATTCAATTAAAATTACAATTAGAATTAGACTTACAACTTTACAATTTTTCATGTATACAATTACAATCATTTCAGAAAAAATTAAATTTTACAATTACAGTTAAAATTTTACATTAATAAATATTTTACATACAATTACACTTAAAATTACAATTAGTACAAATAGAAATACAATTTTACAATTTTACATAGAATTAAAATTTAAATTACAATTACATTCGTGACATAATATTTAATAAATATCATGGTCATTTAATAATATTAAATTAATTAATGAACATCATCACGATCATGATAACCATCGTAGAAACATCATATTCAAGTAATAAACACATTCCCTTAACATCAAATTAACATTATAATGTCATCTCAATATAATGTCACATAACTCATGCGCCTATCACGTATACACATCTATCTGCAAGCTAAACATTAAATGAACATATCTAACATGACTAACAATATGCGCCATTGCATGATGATCATCAACATGAAAATTAAGTACAACTGCAACATGAATATAAAATACATGGACCATATATAGATATATATATAATTGAATAATGTTAAAAATATACAACTGTAATATAAAGGTCATGGATCAAGCATTGTTGGTAGTATAACAACATCAATAACACTAATAGAAGTGGATGCGGCCTGCTCAGTAAATTTGGGTGCAGCCTCGACAGTCGATGGTCGACTAGCCTGCTCATGATCATGATGATCACTAGTACTGATGGATGCATCTACTAGTGGTAGTACAACATGATCAATATGAGGCGCAGTAGTAGTGGAGGTGGCCTCCTCAGTCAATAGTACTGCAGCCTCGGCGAGTTGATGGTCCGACCTACTCATGATGATCGTGACTAGTACCGATGATGGATGATGTAGGCTACTAACTGGACATGGCTGATGGTCCAACCTCATCTCCATGATGACTACTATCGGGATCGTCGCAGGTGGAGCCTCATGCTTATCATCGGGGTGCGCCGCGAGGTGAACGATCACAAGATTCATCCGAGTCGGCTAGTGCGGGACTCTCCATCACATGCCGCAGCTCGAGTACACCTATAGCTATGGACAATCCTCCTCAATCGCGTAACATATATCGTAACTCCTATGACATACCGCATCAGGCCATACATGTCACACGACACACCTCTCCACATCTGTAACAATCTATCATCGCCCTATATCTCTCTGTAATGAGCGGGCCTGATGCCCACATCTGAAATCAATCCACAGAGTTGGTTTCCCAACTCCATTCGATATTTGGTGCCAGGTCAATCACGCCTAGAAAAAAAAGGTACCGATGCACCATGAAGCGTATGAGGATCAGCACGTCTCTCTGCTGCGCCACCGCCCTCATCCTCCGACGACGCATTAGCCATATCCTGATCATAATCATCAGGATCGACACCTAGATCATGTGGTGGATCCAGCATCTCATCGCCATCAAAAGAGCTAATGTCTGCAAAATATATACAAGTACACAAAAATAGTTAGAAAATTTCATTACACAATTTAATAAAAACAAGTTAAAGAACATGTTAGAATAAATATAAATAAAACAGTAATATTACCTCTATCATCTGGTGGCTCATCAGGAGTGAAGAGGATGTTGGGACACCCTTGCCAATATAGTCCAGCATAAAGAAATGGGACCATAATGAAGGGATGAAGCCCGCCAATGCTGGCTATTAAGTCTAGCGAATCATGTGATATCCTCGATGGAGACATAGTGTCTCCCCTCTTGGGCATCATTTGCCCCCACATGCGCATCCGGGCCTCAAACATTGGCCCACGAGGCTGTAAAAAAAAACCAGGTCTCATCTCTGGAAACCTCTCAAAAAATAAACAAAACAACTCTGAAGAAAAAGGGAAGTTGACCCTCCCTTGTGCATGAGCACGATATCTATCTAAGGTCATACAAAACTGTCAAAAAAAAATTGCAGACCACTTGATAAGTTGTGGCTGTTGTACTAAAGAATCAACATAATATAGAAGTGAACAACTAATACGTTTCGCGTCATGGGTGTTGTGCGAAATGATCGATGCGATAATATAGAGGCCTGCATGTCCTGTCTACCAAAAGCATCTATACGTAACTAACCTCCGGTACATGAAACTCTGAAGGAGACATTACATGTGCTCCAATGTATCTCTAGGAGTAAACTAACTAAATCCCTGCTACATAACCAGGTGGCAAGTTTAGGAATGAGGGAAAATCCACCCCTCTCCTCGATAATCCTGAAATAAAATAAATGTCCTCCTCAGTGGGTGTGTACCACTGGTCAGGACCAACCTGAAAAGCCTATCAGTGGGCATTCCACCTACCGATAAGATGTCTCAAAAGCACACTATGGGCCTTTTGGCCGGAAATAGCCTCCTCATAGAACTTGAGGAGGCCTACCTGCTTAAGGATCTCCTGGGTATCTGCAGTAATAGGGTGAGGGCATCCATCTCTCCCTCTCTCTCACCTCCCATTGGTGAATCAAGTCATATTGTTCTTCTTTTTGTTGTTGTTGTTACTCTTGTTCTCTCTAAATCATTGCCATATTAAATATTTTTTTTTAACTAAAACATAAATGTATTTATAAATATACATATATAATTTTTTTTGAAAAAAAACAAACATACAAGTCGGTGCTCCATAAAAACAGTCACGCACCGGTGTGTTGAAGCCTCGAAAATCATTGCTTCAAACATTGGGGGATAACCACCCGGTCGAGACCTTTGGAAAACTCCTTTTCTGTTTGGTGTGGTGGTTCCGACTGGATTTATAGGACCAGTTTTCTAGTAATTTAAATGGGTTGGTAATGGAATGATTGAATGAAAGGAAAATGGGACTAAAAGACTGAAATAAAACTATTTAAACTAACTTAAAACTGATAAGATAATTGTAATACTAACCCGGGAATCAAATGTGAATACAACTTTAAATCGTTTCAATTGAACAATAACTATGAAAATGTATTATATCCTAATTGAAATATGGAGTAACAAATAAAGATAATTCTGTTTAAGAAATTAAATAGAGTTATAATAACATATTGCATTCATCATCATATATCGTTTGCATATACTGTAAAAGATAAATATTTCTATACACTCAGAAATGATATGTATAAAGAAATATTGTAAAGAGAATACACATAAACAATAGCAATTTAAAAGAGAATATCACATAACATAAGAAACTAATAGTGAATAGATAGAAATACCATATCCATCTCGATATTTTCCAATGTAATCCGATATCCAAATCCAGCAACTTCAAGGTAAAATCAACTCCAAGATATAGAAATGCAATTCTTAAAGGCAATTTCGCACAAAATCACCAAATGTGATCCTTTATAAAAATATTGGACTCAATGGAGTACAGAAATGTAATCTCCAAGTCAAAATATTACAAATTCAGGACCCCTTTCTAAATGCATGAAAGGGGTTTAAATAGGTACTTAACAGAATAACTAAAACTATTCCTACAATCTATCTGAATCAAAAAATATAGAACAGAAATGCGATCTTGAGGAAAACCGACGCATTGATTATCTGTTGTGTTTGATGTGTCCATATGGAAGATTTTGAGCATTTCCTTGACTTCTTCAGGATGACTAAGCTTTGAGTGCAACCGCCCTGTATATGTGGCTTCGTAGAATTCGAGAATGATACAATTGATGGCATTTGAAAGAAAATTTATTGTTGTTTGTTGATTATGTGGCTTAATAAGATAAGTCCACATTCTATCCCATAATATTCCTTGTAGTTGGCCAATTTTCTTATTTTTATTAATTATCTCTTGTTTCCATCTGCGATCAGTTTCTTTTACCCTAGGTAATTGGCTGGGAATACAATCTGCAATTAAATTGATTGCATATAGGTTATCATTCACCACCTGTGTTACATTGTTCATTATGTTTTTAGCTCTGGATGTAGCTCATTCTACTTTGATCAAACGCTATTCCCATTCTGCAAAAATAATTTCTTTGTCTCTCCATAATCTTGGGAAGATTTTCTTTTCTTCCTGATTCTAAGTCTTGCCATAAAATAAATTCAGAGATCTTTTCATCAACTTCATCAAATTCAATTTTCAGAGTAACTCCTTCATCTACCAAGGAAGATGTTAATTCACATAGGGATTCTGCTTCTGCAACTTTTAGACAAAATTCATTTAATTGTTGAGACAATAACTTGTTTGTCTCCAGGGCTTCATTTTTTAATTGATCCAAACTGGGATAATTCTTAAACTTGTCTAATTTGGATTGAAACATCTTCTCTTCCTCAATATTTGAAGTTTGTTCATTTTGTAGAAGAGCCTGTAATTTTTCTATTTCTTGATTTAGCTGTTGTTTCTTTTCTAAAGTCTCGTCTGATCGATCTTTTCCTTTTCAAAAGCTAGCTTATCTTCTAATTTTTTAGATTTGAGCTCTCCATCCTGTAATTTTTTTTCTAACTGAATGATTTTATGTTGATTCTATGTAACCTATTCTTATAACATGGCTATTTGCACATCCTTTTGCTTCATTAACTATGTAACTTCAGAGGCTTTGTCTATAGTAGCAGCACTATAGGCACCTGCATAATGGGATAGTTTGGTGAGATCCTCAGATGGATTCACCTCAGCATTCTTATAAACAATATTCATGAATTCCACCTGTGATGTCAAAAGTGCATCTTGATCATTTCTCCTCCTTTTCCTCTATTTTCTCGCAAAATGACCCTATGCTTAGGACTATAAAATATATCCGAGAGGAGGGATTTCTTCTATCTTCAACATGATCTCACCTATGGGATTTTCAGGGATGATTTCTATATCCTGGTATTTTAGATCACCAACTTGGGGAGTGTTCTGTTGTCCTATTTGCTGGGAAAATTGTTCATATTGGCTCAGCAAATGAGGAGAAACAATAATTTTAGTAGCTTATTCTCCTCCAAGTTGAGAGTTTGCAATATTGTTTATATCACTTTTATATATATGTTCAGTATTCTTATTGTCTATGCCTCCCTTTTCAGTACACACATTGGCATCAGTACCTGTGCTTTCTTTTCTTTCCTGGGCCGAAGACTGTTGTACATCAATCTTAGCAGTTGTTTCTGTCTTTTCAGTATCAACTTTGCTACTAATATTTTTATTTTGTATAACAGGATTAGCTCCTGTTACTTCTTTACCAGATGTACTCCATGTTTCTCTCTGTTGTGATTCATCTTCCTGTGTAGAAAATCTCAACTAATCTAGAGGAACTTTGAGTAATCTGACTTCTAAATAACAAAAATTTATTCATTTCTTCGGCCTGAAGTGTGGACTTGGCCAAATCAAAAACTTGGGACATTTTATCTACATAAACAAATAAATCATCAAACATATTTGGTTCATGCTCGAACCAAGGAATTGAAATAGAAGTAGTAAAATCATATGCCACTTTCCTAGGATCATATTGCCTCCCTGGGATTGTTGAGAGCTTGAGATTGGTTAGCTTAAAAAATTATTTCTCAGCATGGAAAAAATTGCTAAGAGGATATTCACCACATTTAAAAGGAAAAGTAGGCGACATAAGCTTCTTGTTGTTCTTCAAAGTTCTAGAAATGCCTTCTACTGTCAGTTGATGAGAAATTTCCTATGTTAAAAGTTTGTCTGGAACATAGAAATGAAGGATGTGTGGTTCTATGATACTTCCAAAAACTCTGATATTTGTGAAATTTTCCTCTCCAAACCAATCTCCAATTAAGGACAAATCAACTCTAGCATTTTCGGAAAGTCTAGGAGGGAATCGGCCAAAAATGATTTGGTAAATTGAAATAAGAAAACCATGACAGACTCTGTAAACATGAATTTTGAAATGCCCCTTCCATAAGAACTTGTCATATATATGAATTGGAACAGGTTATTTAGGAGTCCATTTCCATCCTAATAAGGGGAATTCAGAATTGAAACAAAGGGCATCTAGGATATAAGCACAAAAATAAAAAGGAGTGGAATTTCCTGAATTTTATCTTTCCTATACTCAAGAATTATGTTGGCTATCTTATTAGAGAGAATGACAGCCAAATCCATTATCTCAGAACTAAGAGAAAAATGTATTAATGGAACCATTTGAATGGAAAACCTAGCCGATTTATCATTTCCAAACAATCTACACATCATTTCTGCGGCATAACAGTATGGAGGCAAAAGAGAATCCATAGAGTACATACCTAATGCCTCGTGTTTGTGCTTTTCAGGAGCCCTTCTCCATTCTCTAATTGGTTCTGACTAATTTTCATTATTCGCAGCAAATTCTTTGATAAAATATTTGTTATAAATCTTCTATGGGTTTGGAAGGTGGTACATCACTTTGATGTGTTCTGGTCTGAATGACCCGAATATTGCTCCAGATGCAAAAACAAAGGTTCTTTCTTTGATAGAAACATTATAAATTACCCATATAATAACATTATAATATGGAAAAATGTTTTTCCTAGCTGCAACTTGGTGCAGAAATGAGTTTGCTAGTGCACCAAGAAGATTTTCAGAATTAGAGTCTGTGTCGACTTTGTCAGGAACTGTGGCCTTAGATTCAACAACTCTATGTTTTTCCTTTTCAAGTAAGTTGTATACATTTTCCCACGTCATTTTACCAAGTCCCTGGCATGAGGTAGCTGTAACCAGTTTAGGCTTTGTTGGTTTCTCTTTGGGCGGCATAGTGATCATAGGAGCTTTTGTAGCAATGGCGACTTTTGATTTCCTGGATATCTTTGACATTTCAATATCGGGTAGTGTTTCTCTTATTCAGCGAATGGAAAAATTAGATGTTCTATTGTTCTACAACAAAGAAAAGCTTTCAGCCAAGGTGAAGACGTAATAATGAAAACAACTATACAAAAGGATTATTCGTTGATTTGTATTTATTATATTTGTGGTTAAAAACTTAAATACCCTCTAGGGAGTCACACTCATGCATTCAATAACAAAAAAAATCGTTTTTATTTATTTGATTTGTGAATTAATTTCAATGTACAATCAGAGATTTGAAATATTTCAAAATAAGTGTAGGTATATTACCTTTATAATATTTGAAACACGATGAATAATAATATATGAATATTTAAGTTGTATTCGCATCCCGATTCATTTAAAAGGAAAATGAAATAAGACTTATGCCAAATTTATATTGCGAAGATCGCATCAGATATTTTCAAATTAAATGAACTGCTTAAGAATTTCTCCGATAATCCGATTGCAATGAAGTGGGGTCTGCCATATTGGAGTCTTTCAACCACATGAATATATTGTTTCAATTCTCCTGAAATGTGATTGCGATGAATCATATCACATTGGAAGTATGGGCGAAAACGCGAAGTTGGGAAACACTTTTTGGCATGAGATAGAATTCGAGAGAGTTTTTTAATTTCTCGGCCGAGAAAAAAAGTCAACAAAATTTCTCGGCCGAGAGTTTTCAAAACTCTCGACCGAGATTTTGAAAACTCTCGGCCGAAAGTTTTGAAAACTCTCGGCCGAGAGTTGTGTGAAAAAATTCTCAGTCGCAAACTCTCGGGGAGAGTTAGAAAAACTCGTGAGAGTTTTTTACATTCAAAAACTCTTGGCCGAGAGTTTTTCTAACTCTCGACCGAGAGTTTTATTGTGCAAACTCTCGGCCGAGAGTTTTTAAAACTTTTGCCCGGGAGTTTTCCACAAGCATAAATTGGTTTAAAACTCTCGGCCGAGAGTTTTAAAAATTTCTCGGCGAGAGTTTTTCTCGACGAGAGTTTCGGTCAACAAAAAAACTCGGAAAACTCTACGAGTTTTGAGAAACCCGCAACTTTGGAGGGATAGAACACCTACAAAAACAAAATGTTATATGTCGGACCAAGTACCATTAGATTCGTCTCTAAATCTAGTTTTTTTGATGATGTGAGATTTATGGAGTTTCGTTAAAAAATTCAATTTTTTTATTAATTTTTTACTAAACTATGTCACTATGGAATTTCATTATTCAAAAAAATTGCACTCTGAATGAAAATTCAATAACTTTCAAACGAGGACACCAAAAAAATTTTAAAAAAATCATAGTGCACTTCCTCTCCCTGTCTACTTCAAAAGGGTACTCTCATTTTTTCTTATTGACGATCACATTGAAAAGAAAATCAAAGGATAATAAAATGTATTTGAAACATCATTTGTTTTTTGTCTTCTTCCATTTCAAAAAAATAATAAAAAAATAGTGATTTGATCCGAAAATTACCAAAAACATAGTCTATGCACTAGTGCAATATATGCACGATTATGATGCTATGGTTTTTTTTCCAAAAAATGAATAACCTTCCCTAAAAAAAAGTAAAGGATAATAAAGTGACTATTTATGTTTGCACTGAAAATTTCAAGTATATGCGGTTAGTAAACAACAAATTTACCCCTCTATATGTCAATATTTTTTTTTAAATATCGGTATGGAGGAAAGACGATTCTCTACAATTCTTGTTTTTATGTCAAAGCATAATTTGCAATAAAAATATGAGTTTAGTGGAGTTGAAGTTGAAAAAACATAGAAAATTACAATTTTCAACGTCAAAAAAAGGGCAAAAAGTGTTTCCCAACTTCACATTTTTCACCCGTATGCAAAAGAAAAAATAACCACTTTAAATTTTATTTGAAATGTGATTGCAATTGAGCTCGATCACATCGGAATTTTACAAATAAAAAATAAAATTTAAAGAATTCTCCATTTTTCTGATTTGCGATTACTGTTCATATCGAATATTGTTAAATATAAAAACCTCATATAATATTTTCGATATGATTTAAATCTTTTTTTTTATCGGATCGGAAAGTTTTTAAAGGTTTGTACACTTTTTTAATAAAAATATGCGATGTATCATTTTATGAATGAATCTTTTATTTCTAAAAAATGATTGGGATTTTTTCTAAATCTTTTATTTCTATATAGAAAGAAAGATAAAAAGGGAACCTATTTGTAAATGGGATTTATTTTAAAATTTAAAAATGGGGAGGGTTGTTGTACAGTACAAAAATTGATGATTCAGTGGATGAAACAGTTATCTCTGAAAAAATGAAATGAACAATATATTTATAGTAATTAAAAATTTCTAAAGATAATGAAAACTTATCTTAGGATAATTCAAATAAAATCTAACTGGGAAAAAGAATAAAAATCACTTACAATTTCTTTCTAATTCCTTAAAGATAAAAACATTTTTGGGTTATCTCAAGCTTTGATTGGTTGATAAGAATAAAGTAAGTGGATTTCTTCAAGTTTAGCTTTTGTAATATACTTTATTGTCATAGGCATTATCTCTGCTGCCAGCAAATGTTCATATTCTCGACAGGGTTACCTTTTAACCATTAACCATCCATTATCCCATCCTACTAAGATTATGACTCTTTAAAAATAAATTCATAAGACATATTATCTCATGTGCTTTTTCTTTTATTTATTTTTTTATTAATTTAAGAGCCATTGTTCTGGTTTGGTAGCCATTTAGTAAAAATGCCATTCACTAGTTGTAATTAAACTGAACAATATGGCTCGTGATGAGACCCCTTGTCTTACTTTTATAATCCATTACCCTGTTTTGGTATGCAGTATTGGTAATGTCAGTTTTATTACTTCTTATGATCATGGTAAGTAGGCTCATGATGAGACCTCTTATCTCCTAAATTTTGTCATATAATCTCTTAGAATTACATTCTAAAAATTCACAACCGAAATGGATGGGGTGAAATAGTTGTATCCTTAAGAATAAATGGATGAAAATTTTCAGAGCTTTTTGTTTGCTAAAGCTTGAAATTTTTTTTAATTTTTAGAGATAACCTTTCTTTGCTTAATAAACTTATAATGATTTACATTTTCTTTAAGGTTTCAAAATATCATGCAAATGTTTTGAACAAATTTTCAAAGTTTAACATTTTATTTTAAACTATCCAAAGTTGTAATCAATTCCTTGAAAATTCTTATTTACACAAAATAAGTATTTATAACATTCCTTCCAAGACAATTTTCTATTAGTAAGAAGTCAATTAAAGACTATTAACAACATTTACTTACAAATAAATAAAAAATGCGGAAACGAATATGCACATGTAAGAAGGGGTTACCTCCTTATGAAAAGAATTTATTTAAGACAAGCCCATTTACAGGAAGAGATTCTCTCTTTCATGTTAAATATTGAAGTATGAATTTATATGAGCCTATATTTTCATAAATCTGAAATGGTCCAAGCCACATTTTCTGAAATTTGGTATGCTTACATTTTTTTTCATGTGCTTTATCCCATTTTAGAACAAGATCACCAATTGAAAAAAAAATTGAGCCGGTGGAACTTGCATCAAAAGAATATTTTACAATCTGTTGATGTTTTTCATGAATATCTTTTTCCTTTTCTCTATCTTCTTCTAATTTAAGGATTTGATCAAATCTCCACTGAATGGATGAGGAAGGATTTTCTTCAGTGAATTGCACTAGGGCTAATGATGGAAGAGCTATATTTGATGGTATCACAGCTTTTTTACCATAAAATAAATTGAAAAGTGAAGTTCCTATAGAAGCTTTAAGAGTAATACGATCAACCCATAATGCAATGATTAAAGACTTGTGCCAATTCTTTTGATTTTGATCAATGTTCCTTTTAATGATTTTGATGATATTTTTGTTAGTGGATTCAGCTAAACCATTACCTTGTGGATAATAATTTGTTGAATATTTCAATGTAACACCTCTTTTAATTGAAAATTCCACTATACTATTACCTGGAAAATAAGATGCATTGTCAAAGACCAGAGCATTAGGTACACCAAACCTGGTAATGATGAATTGATCGATGAAATCAATAATTGCATCAGAGTTGGATACCTTTAGAGGAATTGCTTCTACCCACTCTGTGAAGTAATCTGTTGCTGTGAGGATGTACTTGTGCTGTTTGGAAGAATGAGGTAATATCTCACCAATAATATCAAGCCCCCATTATTTAAATGGTTGTTCAATGTTTAGTGGCTGAAAAGGAAAAGCTGGCTTCCTTTGTCTTTCACTAGTAGTTTGGAAAATCTTGCACTTCCTCACATAATCATGTGTATATTTGAAAAGGGTAGGCCAATAATATCCAGCATGGATAATTTTGTGGGATTTGGTATCACTCCAAAATGACCTCCTGTTGGTCCATCATGTAATTCCTGCAATATCTTTTTTCTTCAGTCTTTTCAAGACATTTTAATAGGAATGAATCATAATTATTTCTGAATAACACATCATCAATTATTTCATATTTAGTAGCCTTCAATATTAAAGAATGTTACTATTATAGCTAAGATTACAAGGAGCATACCCATTTTTCAAGTAAAATATCAGATCAGCATACTGAGATTCAGAATCTGTGACACTTATCTGACTTACTTGAACAACATTTTCTGGGTCTTGATTTTCTGGTATGTTATGAGCTCCTGCTAATAATCTAAAAAAGCCTTTTCCTCTAACAATATTTGTTGGTTTAATATCAATATAATATTCTTGAAAAGTTGACACCCAATTAGCCCTTTTTTCTCCTACTTCTCTTTGAATTAGTAATTGTCTTACTACAGAGAATGGGACAGTAATCTTTGTGTGTGTTTTTAAGAGAAAAGGTCTAGAATGTTTGATTGACTTAAATACAACAAAAGCATGATTTTCAACATTCAAATAATTCAGCTCAGCTCCTTGTAGATTTGAGCTGAAGAAAGAAATCAGTGCTTCAATTTGTTGATCATTGAGTTGTGTTAAAACAACAGCATAAGATGTTTTGGTTGCCAAAGTATACAGAATAAAATATTTGGAAAAATTGGGAGTATTCAATGCAGGTGCATCAATGATTGCCTTCTAGATTGCATCAAAGGCTTATTTTTCTTTATATCCCCATTTGAATACTGAATTTTTTCGAATCATATTCTGCATAAGTAAAACAATTTGAGAAAAATCTGGAATGAATCTTTTTACAAAATTAATCTAACCTAAAAATGATTGCATGGAATTTTTATTATTAGGTAAAGAATTATCATAAATTTCTTTAACTCTGTTAGGATCGATATATATACCATCTTTTAACACAACAAACCCTAAGAATTTTCCTTGATCGAGAGCAAAGAAGGATTTCTTTGGGTTTAAGGAAATACCAAACCTTTTACATCTTTGAAATATTTGTTTCAGATCATGTAGATGATTGGATCTCTTCTTTGAATAAATTGTTATGTCATCAAGATAAATAACGACTGATCTATTAATAAGACACTTAAATGCTATGTCCATGGCTCTCTGGAAATTATCTCCTTCATTTACTAAACCAAAAGGCATTTTTTGATAAGCATAGGTTCCCCATTTGGTTCTGAAAGTGGTTTTCAACCTATCATCTGGATGTAATAGAATTTCATTATACCCTGAAAATCCATCAAGGAAGGACATGAGTTCAGAACCAGCTACCTTTTTGAGAATTTGCTCCATGGTTGGAATCGGGAAATTTTATTTTTGACATGCCTTGGTCAAATTCCTAAAATCAATACAGATTCTAATATCACCATTTTTCTTCCTGATAGGTACCATGTTGGAAACCCAATTGGAATGGCTTACAGGAAAAATGATTTTGGCTTTAAAAAGTTTGTTGAGTTCTATTTTGATTTGATCCTCAAGATTTGGATGAATCTTTCTTAACTTCTGTTGAACAGGCTTAACATCAGATAGCATTGGAATTGTGTGTTGAATTACAAAATTATCATAAGTATTTAAATCCTCATAACTCCAAGCGAAGACATTTTTATATTTACTCAGAAGTTTAATAAAAGCAGATCTTTCTTCTGAAGTTAAATTGACTCCTAGATTAACATTTTGAGGTTTAGAATCATAGCCAAGATTAACTAATTCAAACTTCAAAGTTGAACTTTGAAGTTTATCATTCGTAACTTTCTTGAATTTGCCTTTAATATAATAAAGTTCCTCAAGTTTAAAAACAAATTTAGGAATCGGATATTCATTATTTCTTGAAGTAATTTGCAGATCATGATCATCTTCATCAATAATTTGTTCATCATATGATTTCTCAGAAGTTAAGAAATTCAAAATATCATGATCATGGTAGAATACTCTCCAGTTAGTAATATTTTCTAGGACATATGGGCGAAAAATCAACTCTACTGAAAATCTATGAGGACTGCAATCTTCAGTAGGAAGGAGTTTGGACGCAACATTAGCTAACAAGTCAGCTAATGTGTTTTGATTTCTGGGAACAGAAGAGATATTAAATGCTAGAAATTGAGTGGTAAGGTCCTGTACTAGTGTTTGATAATTTTTGAGATGTCCTGACAGACAATGGATGGTATTCCTTACTTTTCTTATGACAATTTCGAAATCTCCATACACTTTCAAGTATTTTACATTTAACCATATGGCCTTATAAAGCCCTTGAATCAAGGCTTCATATTCAGCAGTATTATTAGTGCACTAAAATTCTAATCTACATGATAGCATGGCTTTATCTCCTTCTGGATCAATTAGGATGCATCATGCTCCTACTCCATCACTAGATTTTTATCCATCAAAATATAATGACCAAAATAAAGTTCTATCTATAGGTTTATCTACAAATGAATAAGAAATATTAACCACTCTAGAAGAATCAGATTGCGAAAAATTTTCAATTTGAGAAACAAAAGTATTTATAGAAAACGGTGATTGTGGTGCAATAAAATTTCAAAGAAATGACTCAGCAGAATAACCTCCAAGAATTTTATTGTTGAAAGCTACAGGTTCATTTGGTTGTTCAAATTTAGTTACAGTGTGTGTCATATGTTTTTATTTCTGGATTTTGATTTGATTTGGTTTCCCTTTGTAGGGAAGCCACATATGTGAAAAAATTGTTGAGATATAGCCATTAAGTTTTGCATATCAGTCTCTGCTTAAGACTAACCCCTAGAATTTTGGAATATCTACAATTATATTATCAATTATTTGGAAAATCCTAGAATCGGAAGCTAGTCTGATGGTAACTGAATTTATTTCTCCAACAACTTCAACTTTAGAGAGATCCAATTGTAAAATTTGAACAGTAGAATTCTGTGGTTAGATATTCAATTTAGCACAGAATGAAGAAGGCATTATATTAGAGGATGCTCTAGAATCAATTAAACAATTATGAAAATTCTTATTGTAGATTTCATAAGTCAACAAAAATGGAGGTGACTGAGAATTTGATTTTTCTCCAATAAGAACAGTGTCTGTTGCATCTACTTTTTCTGGTGGCTTACCAGTCCCTTTAGCTGCTTTAGCTACTACACCACTTGGTAGAGGAGCAATAGGTGTAGCATTTAACTCTTTTAATAGTAGCTTTTGTCGATGTTTAGGTTTGCTGAGTTCATGTAATGAGATGTTTGCTCTAGTCTTTTTCATGTCCTCAACAATTTATAATCCATCGTATCTGATACCACCAGAGTCTTGGATGATGATGTGGGAGGATTGGGAGATGATGGCTGATTCTGAGTGGGTAGGGGAGAATCTTTATTTGTGGGAGTTTTTTCTTTAGTACTCAGAATTGTAGTTTTCTTCTTTGCAACAGTTTGAATAGGTTCCAATGTAGATTTTCTATTTGTACTCATAGGCATAGCTTCTTGTTCCATTTCAGTATCCGAATTAGGGAGAATGAAATCCCACATTCCATTTAGTTCGGCTATTTCTTCCCTTTCATCTTCTTCATCTATCATTAGAGGAGTATCTTCTTCTTCTTCTTCTTCTGACTCTGCATTGGAGATTGTATTAGGAGGTTTTGATTCAGCTTGATTTCTCTTGAAATTTCTAAATGGTCTCTTTGTAGAAGTCTCTGCCACTTTATTTTTGATCTCAACCATCTCATTAGACATGGTTTTCAGGACTTTCTGTAAACCTTCCATGTCATATGGATCTCTTGGTGTCTTTTTCTTGGAATCATATTTGAATGTGACTTTATTTGATTTTCTTTCCTCAATAGCATTTTTCTTATCTAGTGCAGTCATTCATTGTTCAACTGAAATGGCTTGTTTCATATTCTGAGCTAAAGTTGGTTTTGCAACTCTATCTACAAAAATTGCTATGTTTGATGGCAAAACATTAATATACCATTCACTTCTAGCTTGTTCACTAGGTTTAGATGTTGTAGGAATCTTATTCAAGAGTTTATTGAATCGAGAGTTAAAATCTTTAATGGGTTCCTTAGGTTGTCTTTAAATTGGAGAGATCATTGATTAGGGTAGCAATTCATCTATCATCTCCATATTTAGTTAAAAATTTCTCTTTAAAAATATCCCAATTAGTGATAGAATCAAAAGGTAAGAAAAAGTACCAAGATCATGTTGTTCCTTGTAAGGTATAGAGAAATAACCTGAATACAAAATCTTCATGCACTACTTGATTTAAATTTATATCAAGCATAAAATTATTGATATGTTCTTCCGCTTGTATACCAATATCTGGACTAAACTTTGGTAGCCATTTTTCTGGATGATCAGGTAGATCATGAAAAGGCACAGCCATACTTACAGCTCCCAGTCTAGTCCATGATCTTTGTGCCATTGTTGTGATGATGGTAGGAGAACTAGAAGTGATAACTAGTGTATGCGTAGTAACATTTGAAGTACTAGAAGAGACAATAGATGTTTGAACGGATGTAGTTTGAGCAGATGATGATGATACTATTGCACTTTTCTGATTTGGATCTTGGGAAACAGATGATTGAATATGCGATGAAGAACTAGTACCACTTTCTATTTCTGATGGAGATTTTCTTGTTTTGACTCTACTAGGTATAAGAAATTCTTTTGGGGAAATTCCAAGTTTTTCACTCTGTGACCTAGTGAGAGGTCTGGAAGAAACAAACTGTGAGGTGACACTACCATCAGATAATTTAGATTCTTCTAATGATAATGAGAATCCTTGATGTTTATGGACTAAAGCTTCAACTTCAGGGGATTCAGGAGGCATATTATCTGATTGATGCAAAACTTTGGTAGTGGGTGTTTTAATTATTTTATCAATTTCTTCTGTAGTGATTTGAGATGTGGAAGAAGCTGAAGGTGATGAGGGTTTTGTGCTCTTGGAATGGCTTTTAGATTTGCATTTATCTACCAGTCATAGCCTGGGCCCTCCTTCTAGTGCCAAAAATGTTGAAGCCTCGAAAATCGATGCTTCAAACAATGGGGGATAACCACCTGGTCGGGACCTTAGGACAACTCCTTTTCCATTTTGGTGTGGTGGCTCCGGCTGGATTTATAGGACCAGGTTCCTAGTAATTTAAATGGGTTGGTAATGGAATGATTGAATGAAGGGAAAATGGGACTAAATGACTGAAATAAAACTATTTAAACTAACTTAAAACTGATAAGATAATTGTAATACTAACCCAGGCATCAAATGTGTATACAACTTTAAATGGTTTCAATTGAACAATAACCATGAAAATGTATTATAGCTTAATTGAAATATGCAATAACAAATAAAGATAATTCTATTTAAGAAATTAAATAGAGTTATAATAACATATTGCATTCATCATCATATATCATTTGCATATACTGTAAAAGATAAATATTTCTATACACTCAGAAATGATATGTATAAAGAAATATTGTAAAGCGAATACACATGAACGATAGAAATTTAAAAGAGAATATCACATAACATAAGAAACTAACAGTGAATAGATAGAAATACCATATCCATCTCGATATTTTCCAATGTAATCCAATATCCAAATCCAACAATTTCAATGTAAAATCAACTCCAAGACATAGAAATGCACTTCTTAAAGGAAATTTCGCAGAGAATCACCAGATGTGATCCTTTATAAAAATATAGGAGTCAATGGAGTAGAGAAATGTAATCTCCAAGTCAAAATATTACAAATTCAGGACCCCTTTCTAAATGCATGGAAGGGGTTTAAATAGGTACTTAACAAAATAACTAAAACTATTCCTACAATCTATCTAAATCAAAAAATCTAGAACAAAAATGTGATCTTGAGGAAAACCGATTCATTGATTATCTGTTGTGTTTGATGTGCCCAGATGGCAAATTTTGAGCATTTCCTTCACTTCTTCAGGATGACTAAGCTTTGAGTGCAACCACCCTGTATATGTGGCATTGGAGAATTCAGGAATGATACAATCGATGGCATTTGAAAGAAATTTTATTGTTCTTTGTTGACTATGTGGCTTAATAAGATAAGTCCACATTGTATCCCATGATATTCCTTGTAGTTGGCCAATTTGCTGATTTTTATTAATTATCTCTTGTTTCCATCTGTGATCAGTTTCTTTTACCCTGGGTAATTGGTCGGGATTACAATCTGCAATTAAATTGATTGCATATAGGTTATCATTCAACAACTGTGTTACATTGTTCATTATGATTTTAGCTCTAGATGTAGCTCTTTCTGCTTTGATCAAACGATATTCCCATTCTGCAAAAATAATTTCTTTATGTCTCTCCATAATCTTGGGAAGATTTTCTTTTCTTCCTGATTCTGAGTCTTGCCATAAAGGAAATTTAGAGATATTTTCATCAGCTTCATCAAATTCAATTTTAAGAGTAACTCCTTCATCTACCAAGGAAGATGTTAATTCACATAGGGATTCTTCTTCTACATCTTTTAGACAAAATTCAATTAATTGTTGAGACAATAACTTTTTGTCTCCAGGGCTTCATTTTTTAATTGATCCAAACGAGGATAATTCTTAAACTTGTCTAATTTAGATTGAAACATCTTCTCTTTCTCAATCTTTGAAGTCTGCTCATTTTGTAGAAGAGCTTGTAATTTTTCTATTTATTGATTTAGCTGTTGTTGATTTTCTAAAGTCTGTTGATCGATATTTTCCTTTTGAACAGCTGTCTACTCTTCTAATTGTTTAGATTTGAGCTCTCCATCCTGCAATCGTTGTTCAAACTAAATGATTTTCTATTGATTCTCTCTAACATGTTCTTCTAACATGGCTATTTGCACATCCTTTCGCTTCATTAACTATGTAACTTCAGAGGCTTTGTCTAAAGTAGAAGCACTATAGGCACCTGCATAATGGGATAATTTGGTGAGATCCTTAGATGGATTCACCTCAGCATTCTTATAAACAATATTCATGAATTCCACATGTGATGTCAAAAGTGCATCTTGATCAATTCTCCTCCTTTTCCTTTGTTTTCTCACAACATACCTATGCTTAGGACTGTAAAATATATCCATAGGAGGGATTTCTTCTATCTTCAACATGATCTCACCTGTGGGATTTTCAGGGATGATTTCTATATCCTAGTCTTTTAAATCAGCAACTTGGGGTGTGTTCTGTTGTCCTATTTGCTGGGAAAATTTTTCATATTGGCTCAACAAATGAGGAGAAACAATAAGTTTAGTAGCTTCTTCTCCTCCAAGTTGAGAGCCTGCACTATTGTTTATATCACTTTTAGGTGCTTGTTCAATATTCTCACTATCTGTGCCTCCCTTTTCAGTATGCACATTGGCATCAGTACCTGTGCCTTCTTTTCTTGCTTGGGCCGAAGACTGTTGTAAATCAATCTTAGCAGTTGTTTCTATATTTTCAGTATCAACTTTTCTACTAATATCTTTCTTTTGTATAACAGGGTTAGTTCCTGTTACTTCTTTACTAGATGTATTCCCTGATTCTCTCTGTTGTGATTCATCTTCCTGTGTAGAAACTCTCAATTGATCTAGAGGAACTTTGAGTAACCTCTAAGTTCTAAATAAATAAAAAATTATTCATTTCTTCGACTTGAAGTGTGGACTTGGCCAAATAAAAAACTTGGGACATTTTATCTACAGAAACAAATAAATCATCAAACATATTTAGTTCATGTTCGAACCGAGCAATTGAAACAAAAGTAGTAAAATCATATGCCACTTTCCTATGATCATATTTCCTCGCTGGGATTATTGAAAGCTTGAGATCAGTTAGCTTAACAACTTCTTTGTCGGCATGGAAAAAATTTCTAAGAGTATAGTCACCACATTTAAAAGGAAAAGTAAGCCACATAAGCTTCTTACTGTTCTCCAAATTTCTATACATGCCTTCTACTATCAGTTGATAAGAAATATCCTGTGCTAACAATTTTTTCTAGAACATATAAAGCAAGGATGTGTGGTTCTACGATACTTCCAAAAACTCTAATATATGTGAAATTTTCCTCTCCGAACCAATCTCCAATTTAGGCCAAATTAACTCTAGCTTTGTCGAAAAGTCTAGGAGGGAATCGGCCAAAAATGATTTGATAAATCGGAATAAGAAAACCATGACAGACTCTGTAAACATGAATTTTGAAATTCCCCTTCCATAAGAACTTGTGATATATATGAATTGGAATAGGTTATTTAGGAGTCCATTTCCATCCTAATAAGGGGAATTTAGAATTGAAATAAAGGGCATCTAGGATATAAGCACAAAAATAAAAAGGAGTGGAATTTCCTGAATTTTTGTCTTTCCTGTACTCAAGAATTCTGTTGGCTATCTTATTAGACATAATGACAACCCAATCCATTATCTCATAACTAAGAGAAGAATGTATTAATGGAACCATTTGAATGGAAAACCTAGCCGAGTTATCATTTCCAAACAATCTACACATCATTTCTGTGGCATAACAGTATGGAGGCAAAAGAGACTCCACAAAGTACATACTTGATGCCTCGTGTCTGTGCTTTTTAGGAGCCCTTCTCCATTCTCTAATTGGTTCTGAATGATTTTCATTATTCGTATCAAACTATTTGATAAAATATTTGTTATAAATCTTCTGTGGGTCTGGAAGGTGGTACATCGCTTTGATGTCTTCTGGTTTGACTGACCCGAATATTGCTCCAAATGTAGAAACAAAGGTTATATCTTTGATAGCCACATTATCAATCACCCATCCAATAACATCATAATATGGAAAAATGTTTTTCCGAGTTGCAACTCGGTGCATAAATCAGTTTGCTAATGCACCAAGAAAATTTTCAGAATCAGAGTCTAAGTTGGCTTCATTAGGAACTGTGGCCTTAGCTTCAAAAACTCTAGGGTTTTCCTTTTCAAGTAAGTTGTATACATTTTCCCACGTCATTTTTCCAAGTCCCTGGCATGAGGTATCTGTAACCAGCTTAAGCTTTGCGGGTTTCTCTTTGGGCGGCATAGTGAGCACAAGAGCTTTTGTAGCAGTGGCGGCTTTCGATTTCCTGAATCTCTTCGACATTTCAGTATGGGGAAGTGTTTCTCTTGTTCTGCAACAAAGAAAATCTTTCAGCCAAGGTGAAGACGTAATAATGAAAACAACTATACAAAAGGATTATTTGTTGATTTCTATTTATTATATCCATGGTTAAAAACTTAAATGCCCTCTAGGGAGTCACACTCATGCATTCAATAACAAAAAAAAATCGTTGTTATTTGTTTTATTTGTGAATTAATGTCAACGTACAATCAGAGATTTGACATATTTTGAAATAAGTATAGGTATATTACCTTTTAAATCTTTGAAACATGATGAATAATAATATATGAATATTTAAGTTGTATTCTCATTGCGATTCGTTTAAAAGGAAAATGAAATGAGACGTATGCCAAATTCTGATTGCAAAGATTGCATCAGAGGTTTTCAAATGAAATGAATCGGTTAAGAACTTCTCCAATAATCCAATTGTGAGGAAGTGAGGTCTGCCGTATTGGAGTCTTTCAACCACATGAATATATTGTTTCAATTCTCCCAAAATGTGATTGCGATGAATCACATCGCATCGAAAGTATGCAAAAGAAACATAACACTTTAAAGTTTATTCGAAATGTGATTGTGATTGAGCGCGATCGCCTCAGAATTTTACAAAGCGAAAATAAAATTTAAAGAATCCTCTGATTTTATGATTTGCGATTATTGTTCATATTGAACATTGTTAAATATAAAGACTTCATATAATATTTTTGATATGATTTAAAGATTTGTTTTTTATTGGATCATAATTTTTTAAAAGGTTTGTGCACTTTGTTAATAAAAATATGTGATGTATCCTTTTATCAATGAATCTTTTATTTGTAAAAAATGATTGGGATTTTTTCTAAATATTTTATTTCTATCTACAAAGAAAGATAAAAAGGGAACCTATTTCTAAATGGGAATTATTTTAAAATTTAAAAATGGGGAGGTTTGTTGTACAGTACAACACGGTGTCGATGTGTCCTAATATTTTAGCGCATCGTCCTCGGGGCCCCTAATGAAAAAGACCACACCGGATTTGGTGCCAATGTTTATTTTTCAACCACTGTGGAATATATATAATTCAGAATAGTGGTCTGCTGACTGAAATATATGCCCCAGTGCATATAGTCGTGTCAGCACACTGACTTCATGACAATGACATAGTTGACGGTGCAGTCTTTTACCCAGCCGCACTGTTGACCCTGTCGAAATGAAAAATGCGGTGTGTTGACATAAACCAGGGTAGAAAATGCAGTCTGCACACTGCATTGTGATTTTTGGGGTCAACGGTGCGCCTGGATAAATAAGCGCACCACCTTTTTTCCTTTTTATTTTTAGTTTAAAATTATTCAGGACGCCTGCCGACACCGCCTCAAAAACGGTGTGGTTACCGTTAGCACCGGTAGCAGTGCTTCCTGTAAATTTTACAGGTAGCACCGCTATCCGGTGCGAGTCAAATAGCTCGAGTGCAACCCGTGACAATTTTTTTTCTTTTTTAATGGTTATTTTAAAGGTTATTTCAATTTCTAATCAACTAAAAGGCTTAATTATAGAAAAAAAATAAAAAAATACCTGTACATTTCACCATCGAGGAGGCATATTGGCTGTAAAATTTGGAAAATAAACTTTCCCACTACTTTTCAAAATGCAAGCTAGAGATTGGTGGCCAATGTAAAGCAACAATGCGTGTAATGGGTGCAATGAGAGCACCGATGTCAAGGAAGATCAGAAATAAGGAAATAATAGTGGGGCTTGAGAGCTCTGGAGCACTGAAGAAAGTGAATAATGAGGGCTTTTAGCTGTAATTTTTTTTTAATTAACCCTGTTTCAGTGCACGGGGTTTTATAAATGCACCGGTGTTGTTAAATAAAATTGCACCGAGATGTTTTAGTTTCGGCATTAAAAATGGATGATGCACCAAGGCAGCGTAATGGTAAAGCACTGGTGCATAATAGTCGCAAAGCACTGGTTTTTTGGCCTTAATTTTTTTTTATATAACACTATTCTAGTGCATGTGGTTTCTGGCGCACCAGTGCTATTAGAGAAGAATGCACTGGCTCGTTTCTATTTTGGAGAGGTGTTTTATGATGCACCAACGTGGAAGAGTATTGCGCCCTAATGTGTTACAGTAATTGGACGCCACGACGATGTGTGTAATTCGTGCACGCTGTTGGGTGTGCCAATGTTTGGTGTGCACTAGTGTGTTTTATGGTATCGTGCCCATCGGTAATTGATAGCTCAGGAGCACTGGAAAACTGAAAAATCTGAGTCTTTTTCCGTAAATATATTTTTAATTTAACCCTTTACTGGTGCACATTTTAGGTGCACCATTACTGTTTGATACAAATGCACCGGTTGGTTTGTGTTTTGGCGCTTTTTTTATGATGCACCGGTGCAATTTTTTTCTATCGCATCAGGTGGTTTCAGTGTTAGTGTTGTGTTTTATAATGCACCGACGCCGACGAGTTTTGAGGCCCTGGTGCTCTATTATATTATGACGCACCGGGAGGGTGTGTATGGAGTGCACGGTGTCCGTCCTGCCAATGATTTTTTCCACACTGGTGCTTTCTTTTTTTAGAGCACCGGGGCGAGTTTTAATGATAAGAAAACTGATAGGAAAACATCCGCAAAACCCTCTGCCTGCCAACCTCCTCTAGTAACCTCTGCTACAAACAAATGTATGGGGTATTTTTCTTTGTGGTTCCTCAAAAACATCCGCTATAGGGTCTTTTCCTTGTAGTGAAATCAAAGCATCTACCATACTCCTCCACACCAATGGCACCAAAAAGTGGTGAGCCCTCGTATTACACAAGGAATGCTAAAACTCCTAAAGGTCTCCCTACCTTACTTTATCAACCTGAGGTTTGTAGAAACTCGGAGGTTACAATACTATATACACATCCTATGTATTATACTCATGTCATCCTCTTCTAAGCTCTATGAAAGGGTGATACTTACAGGGTTTGTAGGTGAATCCTGTCACACTTCTAGAATTAGAACTCAGGCTAAAAATGATTCAAATCCAGGGTAGTACAAGTAAGTACATAATTATACCATAGTAACCGTTAGAGTCGGTCCTTACAGCCCTCCGTCAGAGATCATCTCGCCTTTTGCATATCATTTGTAGGTGTCTCGCTCATTCTGCTTTGTTGCATTTCGCTAGGGGCACCCCATTGACTGACGAGAGGGTATGGTCGTCTTATGTTTCCTCATGTTTGTACCTGCAGGGCTAATTAAATTCCTCAAAAATCACTGAAGTTAAGGTCACATCATTCATGGTCATAAATGATTATTTTCATCAAAAAGAGTCTTTAGTCCTAGAGTCTAGGGTTTTTCAGTCTTTTGATACATGTGATAAAAGCCCGCAGGCCATGAGGTTGGTTTGGAAAAGGTTCCCATTTCATATTTTTATTCTTAAAAACATTTGAAGACATTTCTAGTCCAAAACTCTGTTTTGGAACTAGAAACTGTCAAATTTATTTTTTGTAATAATTATGTATTTGTTCCACCATAGAAAGTTCAAAACAGCCTCTGGTCTTTGCCGAAGCCAAAATGCCAAAATCACTACAAAACAACCAAGTTTCATCAGTCCAAGACTCAGAAAAAATAGTGAAAAGCCAAAGACATAATTGCATTAAATGACAAAGTGCCAAGATTGCCAAACATTGCAAAGTGGGTTATGGAGAAAATTAAAAGAAAATCTGATTCTTGTGAGATATTTTCCAACCTATATAAAGCATTGAAGACAAATCCTTTTCATAAATTTCCAAAGCAAAGTCGAGTTGGAGCGTTGGAGTCAAGTTTGGAGTGTTTCAGAGCCGTGGAGTTGGAGTGGAAGTGCGCGCGGCGCATACAAGAGGCGCGCGACACACATACCGCGCGCGACGCACTGGGATTCACAAGCCTGTGCAAATTTGCATGTGCGTGATGCACACACAGCGCGTGACGCACTGGGAATGCGCGCGGAGCATAGAATTTTAGGGCCAAAATTTTTTTCTCCTTCACCCAGATTCATGCCAAATTGCCTCAATTTGCTTGCAAGTAGGTTCTTCACGCTTACTTAGTGAATTTTGGCCATGATTATGGTGTTTTGAAAACGAAAAAGCAAGTGTTTAGTGTGGTGAGATATAAACCCTATGTTCATTGCTAAATCACTCCCTAGGGTTTTGAAACAAATGTTAGTGATATTGTGGGGGTTTCTGGACTTGTGTTATTGACATATATGCTCATGCTCTCTATTATTATTGCAGTCATTGCTTATTCTTTACCATAGCCTCACGCTCTCTCTCTCCTATTTACATCACTGCTGTCATTATTATTGCCATTTTTATTATCACATTTTTTATCATTCATGTTATAACATAGTCCCATATTCACTTTTCTACATCCTCCATTGACATTGTCAAACACTGCAAGGGCTATTGTCACTTTTGTTCCTAATAGTTATTTCCTCCACATTACAATCTTTTCTACTCATTTGTCAAATTCCTTTGTAGTAAAAACAGTGACTGTTTTCCATTCAAATTCATTTGACAGTGCCTTTATCATTATGGTTTTCCTATAGCGCCTTGATACACGTGTGACACATTTGGGATTAGAGCATACACTGAAACTTTTGTTTTCACCATACCTATATCAGCATATATTTGTCAGACATCTTGATTTCAGCACAATATTAGAGACGAATTCAGTTTATGAGTAGGAGTATGATAGTGATTCCACAACAGAGATTAATGTGCCATGGAGGTCTCAGAAAAGTGGCAAAAGTAGTAGGCATGTTAGGGAGGAGCCTACTTCTTTGGCTCAATTGCAAGCTTGCCCGCTTGCAATGGATTGTTTTCAGCATCAGTCATGTTTCCAATACTATGAGATGATTTCCCAAACTCAACATCATCATGAGCTAGCTCGCCTATTTGTTCTACATTTACATGATGGCCGTGTAAACCTTGCAGTAGTAGATTTCATTCTGTCACCAGAGACCATTTCTCAGGCCACTAGGATACCAAATGTAGGAGAGGAATGGAACAAACGACAGCAGCTAGAGAAATCCTACTATGAGCCATACATCAAACCTGGGTTTATGAGGTAGCTGAGCAGGGTATTTCCATTCAGATTTCTTAAGGATGAGTTTACACCATTGATGAAACTCATCATTCGATATTTCAGTTGTGAGGGCAGATTCTCGCGCCTCTATGCGTACCATATCCGTTTGTTGATGCATTTCACGAGTGTACGTATGATGAGCATTCCATACTTCATGTATCACAACATAGAGCGGATGAATTTTCTTGTAAAGAAGAAGACCCCAGCACAGCAGCATAGCAGCATATATCATTACGCGCTGATCAAAATCATGGTGGTACATCAGTTGACACAGCAGGGCATTACTTGGGAGGATTTCATCTCCCGTGACTTCTTCGCAGTGCCACAGCCGCCTCCCGAGGTAGTTCATGATGAGGGAGAGCCTTCACACCAGCTTGACGTTCCTGAGACCCAGCATATCAGTGCTACAGTGTATGTGACATATCAGCGAGGCCACAGAGCCTTATTTGCAGCTACACGACGAGTACTATCTCCACCCGGGGTGGAAGGGGTCTCGTTGACTTCATCAGCAGCGCGAGTATTATCTCCACCCGGGGTGGAAGGGGTCTCACCTTCTTCTTCAGCACAGGTACAGATTCAGGACAGAGGCAAGAGGCCTATGCACGATGAGGGCCCTTCAAGAGGCCGGGACACTGACTTTACACTCATCGATGTTGATGTGAGCTCTCCTAGCTCAAAACTGAAAGAGATCGTCCAGGAGCAGAAGGTCGAGATTGACACGTTGAATTTTAAGTTGTAGAGAGCTCAGTGGGTGATAAAATACCTAGAGCAGCGTAACAAACAACTAGAGGACCAACACACACTTGTAGAGCTGCGGTGAATCCGTGAGGATCGACATTTGGCCCGGAAGAGACCTGGTGACATGACACGAATTGAGCGAGAGATATGCCTCACACATGTTAAAATTCATCTGGAGAAGTTGTTGGCAAAGGCCAATAGATACAAAGACATGCTCTGTCACATGAAAGGTCATTATTGGGCCCGCATGCGCGTCTGCAAAGCAAAAATGAAGATTCTGAAGAGAAGGTTGAGCAAAGCACTAAAATGGCGGAAGAGGCCTAATCCACTCTGGATTTTGGCCTAGGCTTCGTTGGTTGGGCATGATACATGATGGAGGGCCTTCACTCTAAATTTGAGCAAATTTGAAGAATTTTTTGTCATTTTGGAAAATTTTGGTCTCAAAACAGGTTTTTCAGCCCAACGCGTAGCGCGTCGACGCGCGCTTATGATTGGGACACTTGCTGGAGGAAAAATTTATATTTTTGGATTTTTCATGGTAAGTTATGCATGCTCCAGTATGGCCAAAGAATTTCACCAAGTTCTGGATGATCAAAAGGGCCAAAACACCATGAAAATCACCTTTCTGCCACCTTTTTCAGCAGAAGGAAGTATTTGTGGGAGAATGAAGTTTTGGAGGGGAAAATGAGCTCCGAATTGGGAAATTCCATTTGGTATGGATAGCAGACATCCAGGGCTTTCCAAAAAGCTATCATGATATTGATTTTTATGCAGGGAAGTGCCCCAAAAATGGACTGAAAGGCGCGCGATGCATAGCGCTCAGGCTCGCGGCGCATAGAGAAATTTGGCCAATTTTTCACCTTCCAGCTCAGGATTCCGGCCAGTTGGACCAGTTTTGATTGTGGATGTAATTTTTGACTTAACTTGATGTAATTTTGTGGTTTTAATGTAATTTTTACTTGCTTTTACCTATTCTAGATGATTCACTCTCAAAAAAGTGAAAATCAAGTGAATGAATCAGTTTCCTTCCTTTTAGAGGTAACTTGTTTGGCTGCCTAGTTTTTATCTCCTTCTTTAGAATTGGTTAAAATTGATCCTAGAAGGAGGAATTAGACCCCTAGAGGCATGGGAAGGGGTTATGATAGTCTATATATTGTAATTTCTGAGACATTCTACAGGCTGGAATCTTGGGAAAAGTTTGGCACACTATTGTACATATTTTTCACATTTTGGCTAAGGAAAGATCAGAGATTTTGCAGCACCTGTTGGGATTCTTGTGGCTTTCAGTTCTTGATGGTGTTTTCTCTCAGTTTATTGTAATTTCTTTCATGTTTGATGTATGCCATTCCCTTCTTATTCTTCTGAAACTAAATAAATGAGTAAATGAGGTAGAATCCATTGATTTCAGTGCTCTGCTTTTAAATTTGTTTAGTTTTATATGTTTTCGCCTGTTTGGAGAGGATTCATGTTCTCCCTTACCCTCTTCAGCTCATTTTAATTCTGATCCGTCCATACACATAATAAAAAGCATCAAAACTACTGCCTACCTCGCCCCAACTCGAATTCTGCAAAGATTTGGCCTCATCCCCGAGCCTAAAATTGTTTTTCCCATTTTTTCAACAAAAACCCAAAAAATCAAAATCAAACTTTCCTATCTCTTTACTAGCCTAAAATGAGTATTCATTATAATTCATCTCAGCCCCTTTGAGACCTTTTGCCGAGATAGACCTAGAGAGAGCCCTCTCCTATCCTCGTAGGGCTAGCTACGAGGCTGAGCGTGGTTTGATGTAGCCTTGAGTTTTACCTTATTTCAGCCTAAGGTAGATTCGAGCGCTAACATAGTGGCGACCATACTGGGGAATAAAATCTCAATGGTTTGCTTGTTGATGTGTTTGTTTCATGAGTCATAGACGGAGTCTGAAGTCACACCAGGTAGCTTTCGAAACTCTTTTGCCATGCATAAGCGGAAGTAGATAAACGCTGCTTCAGTCGATCTCCGGTTAGCTTGTGAATGCAACACTTGATTTGAAAATTACCCCTGTATACTTATTCATTCTAGACTTTTGGATGATTGAGTCTAGAGGTCGATAGGCTGAAAATAATCTATTGTGTCCCTTGAATTTTTCTTGAGTAGATCAATACACTGGCTTCAAAAAGGCATACCAGATCAAATCCTGATCCAAATCCACCTCCAGTATATGAAAACCCCAACCTAATCCCAAGAATTTTCCGTTGAGAAGCTCCCATTATTCCTTTGGTCAAATCTCACTCATACCCCACTGTTTTTGAATACATTCAAGATATTGAGTTTGACGATCAGTTCGATTTATCATTGTTTGAAACCAAATCCGAAAGTGCCACTGGTTCTACCGTCATCAATCTTGAGTTCATCAAGTATCTAGAAGTTGAGAAAGAAAATAGATCTATCAATAATTATATCCTGAATCTTCAAAACTCCATTATGGCAATCAACATTCCCGAATTCATTGAATCTGCTTCACAAAATCTTGGGCCATATGAAAATGCATCCGGTTCACGAATTCCCACTAAACCTCCCTTTATCCCTACCATTCCCGTACAGCCTGAGATCTCTGATCAGAAATAAGTGGTAGTTCCTCCCCAATCTCCACCACATACACCTCGTTCATCTACTGCTCCCATTCCACCTGTTTCTCTGAGACAGGAGATTATAAATCCGCCAAGAGCCATGGCTGCGAGATTCGCACCTCTTGTTTTACCTGCAAATTTGGATCCTATGCTTGGTGATTATCAGAGTAAGATTCAAATATTTGATGGCACTCCGCAGAGTGTATCCGCTCAGCAGCATATTGTTAGAATGACAGATTTCTTGGACCTGCATGAAATAGATGAAGAGAATGTGTCCATGAGGTTGTTCGCCCAGACTTTTGGAGGTGAGTTTCGTAAATGGTTCTGAGCTCTACAACCCGCAAGTATCAATACATTACAAGAGCTTCAGACACAATTCTTAGATCGGTGGGAGATGAAAAAAGATCCACTGCAGATTACTTCTGAGTATACTAGCATCAAACGTAATCCTGGTGAGTCTGTTCAGGATTATATTATCAGATTCAATACAGTTTATAATGCAATCCCAGATGACTTAAGACCATCTAGAAAGTCAGTTGTCCTTAAATTCCCAGACGGTTTTGATCCGGAGATGGCTTATTCACTACGAGATAGGGATCCGCCTACCTTGGAAGATATGCAGAAGATTGTTGTTAGTGTTGAGGTGAATCTGAATGATAAGAGAGCCCGGTTGAAAGTATAAAAGAGAGTGACCATAAAAGAAGAAGCTTCCACATCTGCATCAGAACCGCACTGGCTTCATGAGATGGAAATTTTTTTCAAAAGAATGATGCTTGATAAGCCAGAAGCGCAGATTCGTAATCCAAACTACCGTGGCTAGCAGCAGCCACAGTTCAGAATTAAGCAGCGTGAACAGAGAGCACAAGAGCCGGCAGCCCAGCAGCAAGTTAAAACACCTCTTTTGCAGAATTTTGTGAGTCAATATTCAGACGATGACGATGATGTAATAGGGGAGAAAAATCACTTCTTTACTCCCGATGATCTGCCCATTTACATCACTGAGGATAAAGAATATGGAGAAAGTTCAGCTGCACAGAAAGATGAGGATTTCATTTTAGCAAACGATGAAGCTCTGGAGGAAGAATCAGATGAATACCAAAGAGGGTATATGAATGTTTTCTCCGCTCAGCAGAAGCAATACTCATTGAGAAACAGAGATGTGCCCATAAACCCAATTCAGAAGAGAAAAGAGGCTTCAACACCAAAGATGGATTCACCTATACCACAGAAGAAAGGAAAAGAGACAATTGATCCCGCAGCTAGTAAACCATCATCAGCAGAAAAGGCCAATCAATCAAGTATAATGAAGGATAAGGCTGAAAAGAAAGAAGTTCCGGTCAAAGAAGTTGAAAGAGTTTCAGCCTTTAGTTTGGAAAATGAAATTTCGAAATTGAAGGTATCTATTCCTTTGATAGAAATTATGAAGAATAGAAGCTATCGAGGTCAAGTCTCCAAAATTCTGAATTTTGATCCAATGTTTGACACAGTAAATATTGAATATGATCAGCCTTAATTGATATTTGGGCTTGCTTTAGATGGTGAGTCCCCTGACAGTGATGTTCCTCCCTTTTACATCAGTTTGAGGTTGCATGAATATGTATTGCACAATGCCATGTTCGATTCTAGTGCTTCGCACAATATTATGACAAAGGCGATCATGGAAAAGTTGGGTTTAGATATTACAAGGAAATACCATGATTTGTATTCATTTGATTCCAGCCGCGTGAGATGCATCGAACTCATCAAATATTTGGTAGTAAGTTTAGATCAAATTCCTGCGAAGAATGTCTTGATGGACGTGGTTGTGGCGGATATTCCTCCTCGATTTGGGATGCTCCTTTCTAGATCTTGGGGGGGAAATTTGAGAGGTACACTACAGTTAGATTTCTCCTATGCAAAAATTCCAGTCTTTGGTCGAATGATAAAGTTATATCGAGAGCAGAAGATGAAATACATGATTACAAGCAAGGAGAAACCAATCAATCATCCTGTAAATTATGTACATACCGACTTAGAGTCTTTTGTTTTGTTTGCTGATAGTTTTAATGATATATATAGTCAATTAGTTCAGGCAGAAGATATACTAGAAATCATCGAGAATTTTAGAGAAGTTCTGCAGAAAGAAAGACGAGAAAAGCAAGATACTGTTGAGCAATCAGCTAAAGACGATGGGCAGCAAACAGGAAAAACAGAGCTGGCGCAATTTCAGCACTTAGAGGAGGATGAAGATGGTCTTTGGACCATGGATTTTGATGGTGCAGTGGGTAGTGATGGTTCTATAATTGGTGTTTGGATGCGCAGTCCATTTTCCGCTCCAGATAAGGTTCCAAGCAATGTGAGAGTATGTTCCTACAAACTAGCATTTGACTGTTCTAACAATGAGGCGGAGTATGAGGCTCTCATTGCTGGCCTTAAGATTCTAAGAAAGCTGAAAGTGAAAAGAATTGCAGTCTATGGTGATTCAGAGTTGGTGATAAAGCAGGTAAAGGGTGAGTTTCAAGCCAAGCATCCTCGCATGAGGGCTTACCGTAATGCAGTTTTAGACATTTTGAAGTTATTTTCAGATTGTACCTTGACGTGTCTACCTCGCATACAAAATGGTGTTGCTGATGGAATTGCTAAGGCAGCAAGTAATTTGAAAATCCCAATGAATTCCAGCAACAAGTTTGAGATCCATGTGAAGCACCGCCCCACCATTCCAGACAATCAGAGATGTTGGCAAGCTTTTTAGGATGACGAGGAGATTAGCAATTTTCTGCAAAATAAGGGTAAGTTTAAAGACACCTCCATAGATAAAGAACATGATGATGGTAATGATGATATAAAAATAAATCAAATGGAAGTGCTGCAGCTTAAAGATAACATCATTCCTAAAGGATTGATTCCTTTAGAGGAACTCTTTGATCAAGATGATGTAGCCCGCAAACCGACATTGAGGCCGACTGAAAAAGGTGTTGAAGAGGTAAATATTGGGACAGCTGAAAATCCCAAGATGGTAAATTTATCCAAGTCATTGTCACCAAAGGTAAGAGTGGATTATGTGAGATTGTTGTCTTCATTTGTTGATGCTTTTGCATGGGATTACTCAGATTTAAAAACATATGACACTAATATCATTCAGCATACTATCCCTATTAAACCAAATTAGAAGCCTTTCCGTCAGAAGTTGAGGAGAATCAATCCGAAGCTGCTACCGTTGATTGAAAAAGAGGTAAAGAGGTTGTATAAGTCAGGAATCATTGTGCCTATCAGATTTTCTAATTGGATATCAAATTTGGTGCCCGTGAGAAAAAAGGCAGGTGAAATCTGTTTGTGTATCGATTTCAGAAATTTAAATAAGGTATCATTAAAAGACAATTATCCGTTGCCAAAAATGGACCATATATTGCAGCGAGTAGTTGGAGCATCAAGGATGTCACTACTCGATGGATATTCAGGATATAATCAAATTTTAGTGCATGAGGACGATCGTGACAAAACTGCGTTCACCACTCCATGGGGAACGTTTCATTATGCAAAAATGTCGTTTGGTTTGAAAAATGCAGGTGCCACTTTTCAGCGTGCAATGGACATGGCTTTCGCCAATGAGAAAGATGTATTTTTGGTGGTTTACCTTGATGATTTGACTGTGTTTTCAAATTCTGATGAAGAACATTTGTATCACTTGAAAGTTGTTTTCCAGAAGTGCAGAAAATATGGCATTTCGCTGAATTCGAAAAAGAGCCTGTTTGCCATGGATGAAGGCAAGCTCCTTGGCCACATCATATCGAAAGACGACATTCGTGTTGACCCTGCATGTTTTGAAGCCATCAAGCAAATTGAACAGCCCCGGAACAAAAAAGAAATACAGTCGTTTAATGGTAAAATGAATTTTCTGCGTCGTTTCATTCCAAATCTTGCTAAGCATCTTAGAGAAATCACAAACATGCTGAAAAAGGACAGTCAGGTAAAGTGGACAGAAGAGGCGGTGAAATCATTCAATTTGGTAAAGTTAGCTCTTTCTTCAGCCCCTATTTTAATCAGCCTAAACTACACATAGGACTTCATTTTGTTTTCGTTTGCTTTTGAGCACACTTTGGCAGCTGTTTTAATGCAGAAATGGGATGGAGTTGAGAAGCCCATTGCTTTTTTCAGTCGGATTATAAGGGACAGAGAGTTGAAATACAACATTATTGAGAAACAATCACTTGCACTTCTAAAGGCCTTGAAATTTTTCTGTGTGTATATACTGCATTCCCACATTATAGCCTACGTTCCTAATAGAGCAGTTAAAGATGTTTTGGTACAGGCAGATCCAGAAGGAAGACGGGGTAAGTGGATCACTGCGTTGTTGGAATATGATGTGGAGATTAAACAGACCAAGCTAATCAAAGGACAAGTACTAGCCAAGCTCATGGCTGAAACAAATCTGCATGCTCTAGATATAAATTTGATCGCTGCCATGTCTGATGAAGATGAGGAGAGTACATCATTTCAGGTATCTGATATTTTTGTTTCTTCCCCTTGGTATGCTGAAATTTTATACGTACTTCAGAATTTGTCTCCACCACTCGGGATGCCTAGAAATAAGAGTAGAACCTTGAAGTTCAGGGCTGCAGAGTTTTTCATATTGAATTCTACATTATATTGGAAAGACCCTGGTGGAATGTTATTGAATTTTTTGGTAGAGGAGGAAGCCAAAAGAGTTTTGGAGGACTTTCATAGAGGAGACCGCGGGGGCCATCTGTTTTGGAAAACCACAGGGAATAAGATTCTAAGGGCAGGTTACTATTGGCCTTCTTTGTTTTCTGATGTATATAAGGCTATTAAGAATTGTCACGAATGTGAAATTTCCGAAGGGAAGCAGAAACTACAGCCTTTGCCTCTCAAACCAATTGAAGTCAGTGCACCATTTCAGCAGTGGGGGTTGGATTTCATTGGGGAAATCCATCCGTCATCTTCCGAACAACATAGATGAATATTGACATCTATGGACTACTTCATGAAGTGGATCGAGGCGATTCCCACTCGACAAGCCACGGATGTGGTAATCATCTCTTTTCTTGAAAATAATATTCTGTCACGATTTGGGTGTCCTAGTAAGATAATCACAGATAATGCAGCGGCCTTGAAGTCTAAGAGGATGGTTGAATTTTTCTATAAGTACATCATCAGCTTGGGACATTTGACTACCTACCATCCGCAAGGAAATGGCTTGGCGGAATCTTCAAATAAGTCTTTGGTAAATATCATTAAGAAATTGCTAGAAATTAATAAAAAGGGCTGGCACAAGAAATTAGTTAATGCACTTTGGGCTGATAGGGTAAGTCAGAAAAAATCTATTGGCATGTCTCCTTTCGAGTTGGTGTATGGGGTAGACACAGTTTTTCCCACTTCTCTTGCTGTCCTGGTAGTCAAATTGCTTCAGGAAGTTGGTAGTGAGGAAGATCCCATGCAGCGAAGGATTAATCAGATGATTCATTTACAGCAGACACAGGAGGAGGTCTTTCAAAATACATTCAAGTTGCAGGAGTGCATTAAGAATATTTATGATAGGAAGGTGAAAGTAGATATGTTTCAGCTGGATGAGGTGGTTTTGAAGTGGGATGCTCGAAATGAAGATAAGGGAAAGCACGGAAAATTTGAAAACCTATGGAAGGGTCCTTTTAAGATTGCAGTGTATCGTGGTCAGAACACCTTTCTTCTCAAGGAAATGAACGGGGATGATTGTCTGGGAGGGCTGATCAATGGTCGACTGCTCAAGCGATACCACTTCTGAGTATTTTCTGTTGATTTCATCATCATTGTATATATCTGTTTACCTCTGTTTCATCGCAAGTGTGGACTAATCTCTTTTCTTCAGTCTGGGGCCCGAAGCAAAGGCTTTAATTCTGGAAAAGGAGGTTAGTTGGTTTGAAGTTTTTCAAGTCAGTTTTATCAGTCTTTTCAGTTTTAAAATTGAGTCAGTTTTAGTCAAGTTTCAGTCAGTTTTCAGTTAAGTTTTCAGTCAATAAATGTGTCCAAGGTTTTGTGTTATCTGTTGAAATAATGACTCCATCGCCCAATGGATGACGTCACTATCTGACTCTGCCAGAGATCTGCCGTTCTTGGCATCTCGTTGGAGCCACCATCCCCATTGGAGCCAATGATAGAGTCGGTCCTTACAGCCCTCCCTCAGAGATCATCTCGCTTTTTTCATATCATTTTTAGGTGTCTCGCTCATTCTACTTCGTTGCATTTCACTAGGGGCATCCCATTGACTGACAAGGGGGTATGGTCATCTTGTGTTTCCTCATGCTTGTACCTGCAGGGCTAATTAAAATTCCTCAAAAATCACTGAATTTCAGGTCACGTCATTCATGGTCATAAATGATTATTTTCGTCAAAAAGAGTCTTTAGTCCTAGAGTCTAGGGTTTTTTAGTCTTTTGATACATGTGATAAAAGACCACAGGCCATGAGGTTGGTTCGGAAAAGGTTCCCATTTCATATTTTTATTCTTAAAAACATTTGAAGACATTTCTAGTCCAAAACTCTGTTTTGGAACTAGAAACTGTCAAATTTATTTTTTGTAATAATTATGTATTTGTTCCACCATAGAAAGTTCAAAGCAGCCTCTGGTCTTTTCCGAAGCCAAAATGCCAAAATCCCTGCAAAAACAACCAATTTTCATCAGTCCAAGACTCAGAAAAAACAGTGAAAAGCCAAAGACAGAATTGCATTAAATGACAAAGTGCCAAGATTGCCAAACATTGCAAAGTGGGTTATGGAGAAAATTAAAAGCAAATATGATTCTTGTGAGATATTTTCCAACCTATATAAAGCATTGAAGACAAATCCTTTTCATAAATTTCCAAAGCAAAGTCGAGTTGGAGTGTTGGAGTCAAGTTTGGAGTGTTTCAGAGCCGTGGAGTTGGAGTGGAAGTGCGCACGGCGCATACAAGAGGCGCGCGACGCACATACAGCGCTCGACGCACTGGGCTTCACAGGCCTGTGCAAATTTGCATGCGCGCGACGCACACACAGCGCGCGACGCACTGGGCATGCGTGCAGTGCATAGAATTTTAGGGCCAAAAATTTTTGCTCCTTCGCCCAGATTCATGCCAAATTGCCTCGATTTTCTTGCAAGTAGGTTCTTCACACTTACTTAGTGAATTTTGGACATGATTATGGTGTTTTGAAAACAAAAAAGCAAGTGTTTAGTGTGGTGAGATATAAACCCTATGTTCCTTGCTAAATCACTCCCTAGGGTTTTGAAACAAATGTTAGTAATATTGTGGGGGTTTCCAGACTTGTGTTATTGAGATATATGCTCATGCTCTCTATTATTATTGTTGTCATCGCTTATTTTTTACCATAGCCTCACGCTCTCTCTCCTATTTACATCACTGCTGTCATTATTATTGCCATTGTTATTATCACACTGTTTATCATTCATGTTATAACATAGTCCCATATTCACTTGTCTACATCCTCCATTGACATTGTCAAACACTGCAAGGGCTATTGTCACTTTTGTTCCTAATAGTTATTTCCTCCACATTACACTCTTTTCTACTCATTTGTCAAATCCCCTTGTAGTCAAAACAGTGACTGTTTTCCATTCAAATTCATTTGACAGTGCCTTTATCATTATGGTTTTCTTATAGCGCCTTGATACACATGTGACACATTTGGGATTAGAGCATACACTGAAACTTTTGTTTTCATCATACCTATATCAGCATATATTTGTCAGACATCTTGATTTCAGCACAATGTCAGAGACGGATTCAGTTTATGAGCAGGAGTATGACAGTGATTCCACAGCAGAGATTAATGTGCCACGGAGGTCTCACAAAAGTGGAAAAAGTGGTAGGCATGTCAGGGAGGAGCCTACTTCTTTGGCTCAATTGCAGGCTTGCCTGCTTGCAATGGATTGTTTTCAGCATCAGTCATGTTTCCAATACTATGAGATGATTTCATAAACCCAGCATCATCATGAGCTAGCTCGTCTATTTGTTCTACATTTACATGATGGCCGTGTAAACCTTGCCGGAGTAGATTTCATTCTGTCACCAGAGACCATTGCTCAGGCCACCGGAATACCAAACATAGGAGAGGAATGGAACAAACGACAACAGCTAGAGAAATCCTACTATGAGCCATACATCAAACCTGGGTTTATGAGGCAGCTGAGCAGGGTATTTCCATTCAGATTTCTCAAGGATGAGTTTGCACCATTGATGAAACTCATCATTCGATATTTCAGTTGCTAGGGTAGATTCTCGCGCCTCTATGCGTACCATGTACGTTTGTTAATGCATTTCACGAGGGTACGTATGATGAGCATTCCATACTTCATGTATCGCAACATAGAGAGGATGAATTTTCTTGTACAGAAGAAGACCCCAGCACAACAGCATAGCAGCATATATCATTACGCGCCGATCAAAATCATGGTGGTACATCAGTTGACACAGCAGGGAATTACTTGGGAGGATTTCATCTCCCGTGACTTCTTCACAGCGCCACAACTGCCTCCCGAGGTAGTTCATGATGAGGGAGAGCCTTCACACTAGCTTTACATTCCTGAGACCGAGCATATCAGTGCTCCAGTGTATGTGACATATCAGCGAGGCCACAGAGCCTTATTTGCAGCTACACGATGAGTACTATCTCCATCCGGGGTGGAAGGGGTCTTGTTGACTTCATCAGCAGCGCGAGTATTATCTCCACCAGGGGTGGAAGGGGTCTCGCCTTCTTCTTCAGCACGGGTATAGATTCAGGATAGAGGCAAGAGGCCTATGCATGATGAGGGCCTTTCAGGAGGCCGAGACACTGACTTTACACTCATCGATGTTGATGCGAGCTCTCCTAGCTCGAAACTGAAAGAGATCGTCCAGGAGCAGAAGGCCGAGATTGAAACGATGAATGTTAAGTTGCAGAGAGCTCAGTGGGTGATAAAATACCTGGAGCAACGTAACAAATAGCTAGAGGGCCAACACACACTTGTATAGCTGCGGCGAATCCGTGAAGATCAACAATTGGCCCGGAAGAGACCTGGTGACATGACACCAATTGAGAGAGAGACATGCCTCACACATGTTAACATTCATCTGGAGAAGTTGTTGGCAAAGGAAAATAGAGACAAAGGCATGCTCTTTCACATGAAAGGTCATTATTGGGCCCGCATGCACATCTGCAAAGCAAAAATGAAGATTCTGAAGAGAAGGTTGAGCAGAGCACTAAAACGGCGGAAGAGGCCTAATCCACTCCGTATTTTGGCCGAGGCTTTATTGGCTGGGTATGATACATGATGGAGGGTCTTCGCTCTGAATTTGAGCAAATTTGAAGAAGTTTTTGTCATTTTGGAAAATTTTGGTCTCAAAACAGGTTTTTCAGCCCAATGCGTAGCACGTCGACGCGCGCGCTTATGATTGGGACACTTGCTGGATGAAAAATTTATATTTTTGGATTTTCCATGGTAAGTTATGCATGCTCCAGTATGGCCAAAGCATTTCACCAAGTTCTAGATGATCAAAAGGGCCAAAAACACCATGAAAATCACCTTTCTGCCACCTTTTTCAGCAGCAGGAAGTACTTGTGGGAGAATGAATTTTTGGAGGGGCAAATGAGCTCCAAATTGGGAAATTCCACTTGGGCTGGATAGCAGACATCCACGGATTTACAAAAATATATCATGAGCTTGATTTTGATGCTAGGAAGTGCCCCAAAAATAGGCTGAAAGGTGTGCGATGCATAGAGCTCAGGCGCGTGGCGCATAGAGAAATTTGGCCAATTTTTCACCTTCCAGCTCAGGATTCCGGCCAGTTGGACCAGTTTTGATTGTGGATGTAATTTTTTACTTACCATGATGTAATTTTGTGGTTTTAATGTAATTTTGACTTGCTTTTACCTATTCTAGATGATTCACTCTCAAAAAAGTGAAAATCAAGTGAATGAATCAGTTTCCTTCCTTTTAGAGGCAAGTTGTTTGGCTGCCTAGTTTTTAGCTCCTTGTTTAGAATTGGTTAAAACTTCTCCTAGAAGGAGGAATTCGACCCCTAGAGGAATGGGAAGGGGTTAGGATGGTCTATATATTGTAATTTCTGAGACATTATACAGGTTGGACTCTTGGGAAACGTTTGGCACATTGTTGTACATATTTTTCACATTTTGGCTAAGGAAAGAACAGAGGTTTTGCAGCACCTATTGGGATTCTTGTGGCTTTCAGTTCTTGATGGTGTTTTCTCTCAGTTTATTGTAAGTTATTTCATGTTTGATGTATTCAATTCCCTTCTTATGCTTCTAAAACTAAATAAATGAGTAAATGAGGTAGAATCCATTGATTTCAGTGCTCTACTTTTAAATTTGTTTAGTTTTATATGTTTTCGCCTGTTTGGAGAGGATTCCTATTCTCCCTTGCCCTCTTTAGCTCCCTGTCATTCTGATCCATCCATACACATAATCAAATGTATCAAAACTACTGCCTACCTTGCCCCAACTCGAATACTGCAAAGATCTGGCCTCATCCCCGAGCCTAAAATTGTTTTTCCAATTTTTTCAACAAAAACCCAAAAGATCAAAATCAAACTTTCCTATCTCTTTACTAGCCTAAAATCAGTATTCATTATAAGTCATCTCAGCCCCTTTGAAGACCTTTTGCCGAGTTAGACCCGGAGAGAGCCCTCTCCTGTCCTCGTAGGGCTAGCTACGAGGCTGAGCGTGGTTTGATGTAGCCTTGAGTTTTACCTTATTTCAGCCTAAGGTATATTCGAGCGCTAACAGTAACAAATTGCATCTAACTATTCTCCAATGAAAGAAATCTACTTATTATACTATGATAAGAGTCACAAAGCAACCTAGGTACCTTGCATGAAGTAAATTACTGAATTGAAATGGCATAAAGGAAACTAATCTAATCACACTTATTTGGTAAAATTTTCTAAACACACTCTACTTACCTTATGCTCTATCTATCTTGTTTTTATTCATGCAACTATTCATGACATAACTATGATTGAAAATTTGTTTTTTTACAGCTAGGAGTAGAAAGTGCTAAGGTGGCTGATGGAAGGCTTGAACACATGGGGGCAAAGCTAGAGGTGTATGAGGGGTTTTTTCAGGTTTAGAAAATGGCCATGGTGGTTCTTGGACTTAAGGATGGTCCCAGAAGTGTTATTTCAAGAGCTAATATAGGTTTCCTACAGTGCTATAGCCAAGTGTTGAATTGAAACACGAAATAGACCAAGGGAAATCTGAGGCCAAAAAGAGGTGGAAAAAGGGTATGGAAGGTGGTGTAAAGGTGGACAAGGATGAGTAGTACATGACCCAACCCTTGGCCAATATTAGAGCCTCTTGGGATCCTCTTCTTGCACCACTAGGGTTTCCTCATGGTGTAGTTATGAACAATCCATAAAGAGGGTTCATGGTGATTTTGATGAACATAGGGTTGAAGGAAGATGAAATATGAAGGTAGAAGTGGTGGTGAAATTATCCTTCCATGTGTTAATAGTACCTTCAATAAAACCACTTATTCATGGAATAAAAATGGACAAATCCATGATAAAGACAGTGGAAAAGATGACTTCGATTTGTAAATAAAATATATTATAATCTATAAATATAGATCTATCACATAATACTTAACATGTTCATGGAATTACAACAACTAATATCATCCATTATAAGAAATCATAAACTTATAAGAATTTTTGGTCTATGGGGAAAGTGTACCCTCCTCAAGCTCTATTAACAGAGGTGAGAGGGGGAGGCTTGACTCAACGCTTTATGGATTTATGACCTATTCTACCACTCATGTAAGAAGACTAAATCTACATCAAAAGACAAATGGAAGAAAAATAAAATTGTAAATGAAATTACCAACAAAATAGCTAGCTATTCATAAGAAAAACAATCTAAATGACATGAAAGGAAAGAATGATTACATAAGAGAGGTTGAGGCACATGGATTTGCACCTAACCCACAAGCCTAGCTCTCTAGAACTAGCTAACTAAGGAAAATTTTGAATACTCATCTCTTCTCAAAAGACGGTCTCATTACATCAACAAAAATCTTAGAAAACTTATTACAAGAGCAAAGAGCCTAATGGCTTTCTCCAAAGTTTGCATCCTAATGAGCTCTTGATCAGCCCTATTTAACCTAAAGGGTAGCTAGCAACAACTCCCTAAAAAGTAGGTGATGATTCCACTTGACTCCGAGTGAAGTATGGCTTGAGTGCACTTGATCTTGAGTTTTCTTGGCTACCTTTGATTTCGAGTTGTTGGAGGGAATCTCGAGGATCCCTTGACTGACTTTGGGAGTTAAGGAGTGTGAAAAAATCCCTATTGTCTCTCCTTGTTATCTAATCTGAGTCTTTATGACAAAATCTAAACAAAAATTCCATATCTTCATGATTTTCCTGCATTTAATCTTATGTTAGGTACTCTAAGTATGTTAAGCCTCAATCACCACCTACACTACCATCATAAGACCATAATATAATTAAAATGGAAGAAAAGATATTTAATAAGGAAAAAAGGTGACCATTAAGCCCTCAAAATGTACCTAACGATCGAGGTCATCAATGACTATGGTTTATGTATAATCAGTATTTCCTTAAACATGTATGTTTAGGAGTTAATTCCTCTGGGAAAAAATGTTGATCAAATGTGTATTATATAACTCAAATACTACTTTAGATCCTATGTTTTAAAATATAAAATGTAATATAATACAATTTGGTCTCTTGGGAAGAGAAAAAATTAGTCCTCAATCCTCAAAAATTTCTTAAAATCATGAAAAAATTCTCAAAGAATTGTATGAATTTATGAATCTTTCTTTTAAAATCTAGAAAATGATTTTTTTTCCATACACGAATAATATGGGACTTAAAATTTATTACTATATTTCATACAACCCAAACTACATGGACTAATAACAACTAAAATAAATCTCATTGACCATTTAAGGATGATTTGAGATTTGGATTAGAATATTTTGTCTCAGTAGGAATGGGTTGTTTTCTAGTTATCCTAGGTTAGGATTTTTTAGATAAAATTGTAACTAAATTTTTAAAAAATTTATCATGAATTAATTTTTTAGATAAAGTGTTTTATTAAGGTGGTGAATTAAAACTAAGTAATTAATGTTTATAAATATTAAGAGAATAATATTGTTAAAAAAATATTTAAAATTATTTTAATAAGTTTTTAAATTTTTATATGATAATAGTTACAAAATCCTAAATAAAAAATATTTTCATCTTATTTAAGTTACATCGTATGGATTTTAGAGGGAAATATTGATTAGTAAATTTAAAGAAAAAATATGATTATCTTCACGGATTAGAGTGGATGTCTTAGAAATTTACGGATATATTAATGTGATGCAAAAAATTTAATTCTTTTATATAGATGAAGAATGTTTATAGATAAAAGACATGGAGTTTCGGATCAAGAGGCTTGAAAACGTTATAGCTAATGACATCAAATACGACCAAGTAGAAGTACTAAAAATTGTAGCGCATATACTCATTCCTCAAATTCTTCAATATAGTAGTCAAAGATGATTTTCCTAAGCCCAAGACTCAAAGCTTCATTACATGCATCCTTAAAAGTGAGGATAAAAAATCCTTCTAACTATAGCACCTTTATGATTAGCTTTCTGTTAACCAAGTTAAGTGGAATTATTTTTAGAGAAACTAGTGTATGGTTAGAAAATCACAAGAAATATATAAATGATATACCCAATTTAGGAGCTATCATTCGATTATGGAGCAACTTATTATGATTAGGATAATTTTGGATGAATATTGCAATAAAATAGCTAATATTTGTGGTGTTTCATTTATTTTATAACAGTCTTTGACATAATGCCCATGCCTAACAATTTCAATATATTAAAAAAAAAAAAATTTCTTTTCAACTTGAGAATTGTGATAATTTTGTATGAGAATATTACTACTAAGTTTATGAACATTGATTTTTGGTTGAAAGAAATTAATTGTAATTTAGAACTTAAGCAAGGTTGTTCCTTGTCCCTTATCCTTTTTTGAATATATTAACAATTTAGAGAGATATTTGGAAAATGTGGGTTGTATCATGCTAAATATTTCTAGTGTATTCATAATTCTTCTCCTTTGAATGCATGAAATTCTTGTGGTGAGGGGTACTTGATACCGTGAAAAGTAACTAAAATTTCTCAAGCATTTTATTATTGTATGGTTATGATTCTAAAGACTGAAAAATTGAAGGTTATGATAGTTAATTGAAAAACTTATCATCAATTTGAAAGAACTTGTGAATAAATATCACTTTCGATATGGAATAAGAATAAAATTTTATTTCAGACTTTTTTTACCTTATATGGTAGTGAAAGTTAAGAGTACAATATCTCTAGAGAGCGGTGAGGAAATATATAGAAAATCTAAAACTATTTTATAACTTATAATCTCAAACAAAACACCTTATCCTGTCCTCCTCATAGAAGAAAGTATATCCTTCATTCAATGTTGGACTATGACTAGGTTCCTTATGTAGATGAATAAGATAAGAAACATGGAGAATAAGAGGCTTCCTAAGATTAATTTAAAATGTATTAAAAACCACTAGTAGAGAAAACATAGTTGGGATATATATAAAAAGTGTCGGATAAGTCACTAAGTAATAAAGAAAGGTTTCATTCCAAAATAATGATAATATTAAAAGTATTGTTACAACTAAAATTAAGGAAAAATCAAAGACAAATTGAGTTGTGGAAAAGAATTAGTGGATAAACAAAATTAAAATACTATAAGTGATCAATCCTAATATAGAAAACAAAATGTATCTCTTTATGTTGACCAGTGTAAAGATAAAAATAATCATTTCTAAAGTATGAACAAAGTCTTAGAAGCTCCATAGTTAAATTAGACATTGAAAAAATTCTAAAATATCGGTGATTAAAAGAATATGTTATATTTGTGATGTTATGCGGGTTGAAAATGAAAATAACTTTATCCTTAAACATCCAAAAAACACCATGTACTTGAGAACGATGGTGGTATCACAATTTCCTAGGGCTTGTTTGTCCTGCAACCTTCTTCTTGGTTCCACCACTGCATTCTCACCCATTAGTTTATATGCCGAAAAGCCTCGGTATGATTATGAATCCCTTCATAACCCATGAAAAAACTATCGAATGGAAGCTTTGTTTTTTAATCGTACATAAGGGTCAAACCTCCACTATTCTTAGCATATTTCATATTATCACAAGTGAATATTTGATCTCATTAAATATTTTGGGGTCAAGGATCCCTTTTAACTTGGAGAGAATGAACTATGAATTAGAAAGGTGCCCAAAGTTTGGATATAATTTGGTGATAGGGTAAGTTTGGTGATGGTCATGTCTAGCATGCCCTATGAGATGCTTAACTAACGACTCCCTCTCTTGTGCACTAGGATTCCATACTACCATCCATAGATCGAATGTTGGAAGAATGAAGGATTTGTTTCACTCCATGCTGCCACAAGACTGAAAGAAATCTTTCCTAGGGACATTGTAACCATATAAGCATAGAGGTGGTCCAAACACCAACATGCACACAACAAAACAAAACCTTCCATATCTTCATAAAAACACAAACTAGAAGATCCATATTAATATGGTTCAAGGCTAACGACATAGTGGATAGCCTAAAAACAAATATCGAATAACATGAAGTCCTCCAAAAGATATAGAAAAATCTCATTTAAGAATGAAATTTTCTACAAAACATCTTTTCTTTCAAATATTACAATATTAGTGTGGGTTCCAAACTTTCTTTGGTTGCAAGAATCCATGTTAGATTTGGACGTATCCCATCTATCTCCTACAAATAAGTAATGAGAGAGGGTGTGAGACAAGATAAGGTTACATCCCTAACTAGGGATTTTCCTAGGCCTTACATAGAGGAAAATAATTAGGAATACACGTGAATAGAGATCAATAACACATAAGAAAACCATTTTTTCACATACTTTCATGGATATGTAATATCGAGATGTAATGGTTTTTTGCCGAAAAATTAAATTTTTTATGAGTACATCTACTCTAGACCAAATAATGTGATGTCTACTTATGTTTGAAGGGTTGCTTCATAGTAAACACCTTCCTAAAAATAGATTACTAGAAAATATTGGAGGAAAAATTGTACTTTTGGCGAAGAGCTCAGTTATTCACCACTCCTTAGTTTCCATATTTCTACTCATCCACCATGGAGTTTTTAGCATCCTCCTCCAACGTTTTCCCAAGCTACATGGTCCACTGGGGTAAAAATGTGACAAAAGGCTACTATGATGTGATTTGACTCTCCATGTAATTTAAGGAATTGGAACCAACATAACTGAACCAATATGACCTTCTACTCTTACTATAGAGCCTTAAGGAGCCAACCCCTAAGGAAATCAACATTTTTATTAATACAGAGCCCCATATGCTCCCTTTCCAAGCTGTCAAAGTGAATGAGAGCCCCAATTACTCCCATGAGCCTACTTGAATGCAAATGTCACCTTTTTCTGCAAGTGCATCTATGCCATTGACTAAATATTTGTGGATAATTTTTAGGTATTTGACCCAGTTACTGCCTAGAAACTTATGAAACTTATAGAATTAATAAAGGACATGAAGAGAATGATTTTTATAGCAAACTTGATGAAGAACTTAACCAGACCCCTACTAGCCATGACACACGTTTTGTCAAACAAGTCACAAACATGTATTCTACATATCATTACAACAGATCTGAGCATAAGGGTCTCATACTTATCTGAGAATAGCTAGGAAGTATTTATGCCTTACCAAATTAGCTGTGTTATCATCTATTAGGTCATGTATTCATTGTTCATTCATTTACAAAAAAAAACATCATGAAAGCCATACATCATCTCTATCTTAAAACATACTTTTAACCATCATATGAAGAAAAAAAATGAAGTGGTTATTACAACCATAAATACCATATATGAAAAAACACATTTTCACATAAAATAGAAGGAGAAGAAACCATTGTTATGAAATATTAGGCCAATTAGGTTCAATACTTCAACACACCACCTGGCCATAGATTGGTTGAACTAAATATCTATTTATCCAATCACACTTGTTCCATATTCCAAGCATGAATGTGGGAATGATAACCAATATCAACCAGGGATTCTCAAGGCTACACCACATCACCCTCATCAATATAACCATGCTTTACTACAATCCACACTAGATTACTAGGCCTTAAACAAGCATGGATTCCTTTGTAACTCTGCACCTAAACTATGAGGAATTTTTCTATCTCAACCTATCAAATTTACTATGTATTACACAATTACGGATCAAGGGATTCCTAGGCCTACTAGGTCTCTATCCTTTCCTATTTACCATATATCCCATCCATAGATTCCTAGGCCTAATAAAGGGTACTCACCACCAAGCTTTACCGTGTATACCTCCATTCACTAGTCAAGGGATTCCTAGGCTTAATAAAGGTGTTGATATGCGGGATTTACCATGTATCCCATCACGAGATTATTAGGCCTTGTGATTAATCCTAAGAGCACCCTACTCAACTTCAAGTCCATTCGAAAATACAGCTCAATGTAAACAAGAGAACTCCATCACACCATTGATATCCATAAATGGAAAGGAAAGGTTGAAGAACATTTTCACACCTGGAAAAAATCATGCCAATGATAACAAAAGAACGAAGAACACACATGCATAACAATGCATTTCAAAACTAGAAAGGAAATCATACATGCAAATCAATACTTGCAAGTAATCTCATTGTAGTTGCTTGATCTTGCTCTCTCTTTCTTTACATGTGCTTCCTCTTTGCCTTCTTTTCAATTCTTAATCCAATGTTTAGGTGATTCAAGAAAACTCTGTGTCCAAGAGTGTGTGAGGAAGAGAATAGAGAGAAAAATCCAAAACTAAACTAAGAAAAGGTACCAAATTATCCACAAAATCTGTTTGATTAATGTGGCCTCTATTTTCTTCACTTTTTCATTATTTTTCCTTCATTTTCCTCCTCACATGAAATATGTTACCATTAACCATCCTTTTCTCCTAATTTCCATTATTTTAATAAATAAAAGCCCATAAATGCCACTTTTCATTTCCAAAGCCTTTTCCTTTACCTTTGCCAATTTCCTTAGCCATATTAAACTAAATCAACACCCAAAATAGGATGTTTTTCCCAACATCTAGCCTGGAATAAGTGTCCCATAGCCATGGTTATTATTTTTTATTTATTAAATTTGTATTTACACAAATTTTTCTCTAGGGATGTTATACAACCCTCCCCCTCGGGGGAATATTTTACTCGGTGTTCAATGACACCTAAAAACAACAAGACTACTAAAAGTGAAACATAGTTCCCATGGAGATTTATAAATTATCTCATTGTAGTATTTACAATGATAAACCTACCGAGAACGACCCCAACATGACAACATAACAACATGAAAACTAAAATGACATGACACGATACCACTTATTGCAGATTTATCACACATCTCAAGCTGGTACTTACATCCATATACATATGTAAATATACTAAAACATCATACCAAAGCAGATAGAAAAAATATACCAAGGACATTCGCTCAACGAACAAACAGAGAAGGATACATAGACAACAACTGATCTACCATCTACCATATACCATGTATCTTCATTGAGCCTAAATTCTTCCACTGGACTTTAACTTCCTTGATTGCTCAGTTCCAAAGCATGAGCATATTTATTTTTAGTATATATTATGTTTTCAGCTAGAATTATCCTCAATATCCACTTAAGATATACAATATTCAATCACATGATCAACATATTTAACATGCTTCTTAAGCAGTGGCATATGGAAAAAATCATGCACTTTCACTATCGGAGGCAGTGGAAGTCGATATGATACTCATCAAATCCTTTTAAGATTCTTGAAAGGTCCACAAAATTGTGGTGCTTGCTTCGCACATGATCCAATCCTCAAGGATATATTCTTGGGCTTAACTTGGAATAGTACACATTTTCCCCAACCTGAAACTCCTTAAACAACATGTTTTGATCTCCATATTTTTTTGTCTATCTTGTGTTTCCTATACATTCTTCTTGATTAACTACATTTCTTATTCCATCTCTTATAAAATGTATGGTCCTATCAATACCCTATTAACTAAATCACTCCAACTAATAGGAGTATTACAACTCTGCCCATACATTGCCTCAAATAAACCCATCCTTAGTGACTCCTCCTAACCATTTTTGTAAGAAAACTTGACCAAAAAAATTTACTTCCCCCATCTCCTCTGTTGATGCAGCACATACAACCTCAACATTTCCTCTAATAAATTGCTGACCCTCTTTGTGTGTCAATCTGCCTAAAATGATAAGAAGTATTGAAGGTCAATTTTGTACCTAAACCTGCAAACAACTCCTTCCAAAATTTGGAAGTTAACTTAGCATCCTTGTTTGATGCAATATTCTTCATAACACCATGCAATATGTATACCTCTGTGATGAATAGTTGGTCTTCACTGGAATGAAGTGTACTATCCTAGTCAACATGTCCCCCACAAAAATGATGGAATCATGTGGACTAGATGTCCTAAAAAAAATTTAATGGAATATATTGATATGACCTCCCATTTTCACTTTGGAATTGGAATAGTTTTTAGTAGTCCAACTGGATGCTTGCACTCTTCTTTAACATGGTAACCCTACAAATTTATATCCTGAAACCCTGCCATGTCCTTCTTCACATCTGACCAATAATAAAACTTGTTCACTTTTTTCAATATATTTTTCTATCCTGTGTGACCTAAGTATGGTGCACATGAAACTTCCTCAAGATAATATTCTTGATCTCACTACTTTCTTTCTCATTTTTCCTGTACCTAAATCTAATCAAGTCATATTTTAAGAGATGATAGTCCACATATTGTGCACCTGTACTGGTAATTGTACTATGTTGTAACTTGTGCGTAATCTCTCTATCCCTCCCATCCTGGTTTCCTTCCCATAATATTTGATCTCGTAAGTTTTTCCCATAAGAAATCATGGCTACTATATGATTCACATGTATCTCCATGCTAAGAGAATTTGCAAACCTATTGTCTTTACCCTTTTGTACCTAATCTCAAAGTAAAACTCGATAATCATGTGATCCGTACTTATGGAGGAACATAATAAAATACAGAAATACACATAAATGCATAGATTTGGTAGGAAAAAGAAATAATTTCATTAATATATTATAACCAAAATATGCTTATAGAGAGAATCAAAATAAACTAGCTAGGGAACTGGTAGCTTATCTCTGAGAAGAGACTTCAAGGCTACATGCCTTTGAACTTTGTTACAATGAGGTTCAAGGCTTATTTGTTATTGAGAAACAATGGAAAACCCTAAACATCTAGAAACCTAAACATAGGAGATAAAACGCCACACTATGGACCCCGTCGAGGTAAATTGGTACGTGAATTTCCTGGGATCGTCATTTTTGCATACTATCTCATTTTGATGCACATGATGCATAATTATAAGGAAATATCCAAGGACTAAAACTTTTTACAATGAATATGAAGTCTCTAATCCATATTCAAAAGATATTCTTTTCAGGTTTTTTCCCCAAAAAACGTCATTTAGGGCCTCAAAACCGCTCTGGAAGTTCAGGACCTGAAAAACTACCAAAAATTGTAAATTGTGCTACAATTAAGGAAACTAAAAAAATAAAAGAAACAATGGTGGGGGTCCAACTGGAATAGGTGGGTGGCCACATATATCCACCTGGATCATTCCTCCCCCCTTAGGAAGAAATATTCCCCATTTCATTGAGTTCGGCCATGAGATGACGAAATTTATGTTGAATTTCATCCCTGGTGAAGGAGTTGGCCTACTTTGAAAAAAACATATATTTGGATCCTATGGTGGTGGGTTTTCTTCATATTTTTGTCCATAATACAATAAATTCTGGTTTGTTCCATGTAGTGATGCAGGGACATTAGGCAAAGAGAAAAATACTTTGTATTTTATTAAACTTAGGGGTTTTTAAGTTTTTTAAGGAGCTGGATTTTTATGAGTGAATAGAGTGAATTTTATTAAATATGGAGAGAAAATGTAACTGTTCTCAAATGATTGCAGAAAAAGGGAATTTGGTAAGTCGGTAATGTGAAGAGACAGTTCAAATTTAGGAGTGAATTAGAGTTAATTTGAGATAATCTAGGGATTTGGTCTAGATTTAGGAAATTGAGAATTTTAAGAGTTTTGTTGAGTTATTCAGGGAATTGAATCAACTCATCATCATTTTATATAAATTTAATCATGAAGGAACAGAGGAGGAGAGAGAGGTAGCATATAGGAATTAGAAGAGGACAAATAGATTTTTTTTCAAGCCTTCGGGCAATTGTAAAACAGGGCCCTTGACTCCAATATCTGGCGAGAAGCAAGAAAGGGTTTTGTACTTGATTTCATATTTATATATGAAGGAATTTATTCTGAAATACATGTGTATTGATTGATTACATTATGCATGTATTGACTACTTGAATTATTTGTGAAAGTATGAGTTAATTATTCAAAGTTGTGGGTAGTATAAAACTCTGTGTAAAGGGGTTAAATTGTGATTCTGCATATGGTTGAGAAATTGATGATTAATTGCAGGTTAGTATCAATTTCATAATTTATAAAAGAGAAGGATTGCATAAAAATTTATGTAAATATGCATAGTAGAGTATATCGATCACTGGAGGATCGATCATCCATGAGGAGAACTGAATCAAGTTTTCAGTTCAAATTTGATATTGGCATATTGGTTTTGGATTGAAACAAAAGGGGAGATTGTAATTGATGAATGTTTTTATTGTTTAAAATTTCATTAACAGATTTATGGTAAAACCAAATTTCAGAGTTGAATTGCAGCGATGTTGAAATCATGTGGATGAATCTGTTTAATAAAGCCAATTTATAATTTCCAGATCCAATTTGGGATCGCTTTCCATTTTTATTATGAAATTATGTTAGCATTAGTCAAAACAGAGACTAAAGAAGAAACCATATGGTAAGAGAATATTTTCTAGTGCGTAGAGTCTAAGAAAACACAATAAGGGGATCACGTCATTGATGAGTCTCAAAAGCGCAGAAGAAGAAATGTCAGTGTGAGTTGAAGAGCGAACCCTGATCCTGATCAAAACTAAACATGGAATGAAGACAGAAATTCCATGTTAAATTATTGAAATGCAATTGTGAGAAACCAACAAAATCGTGATGCGATGTTGAAGTGAATACATGAAATAACTTTACAGGAAAATGTGTTGGTCAATAATGTAGTTTAGAAGTGGAACCTTGGTCAATGAGGAACCATGAAGATGAAGAGCGGAACCAGCACTGAACAGTGACGACAATTTTCAAATTCAAACTGGCAGTATCGCATGACCTCTCAAGTGGTAAGTTTTTTTTTACTTTTAGAGCACGATAAAGGTCTTTGATAGACACGTGGAAAAAATGGTAAGTCTAAAACCATTCTTATCGCATAAATTTTGATGGAGAAGGTTCGTGCATCTTAGTAACATGATAACCATTGATCGCTTGTGTTGAAATGCGGTGAAGTAGTGACCATTGGATCGATGCAACAATTAACAAAAGGTGAGTTTAAATGTTGTGGGGCCAACCATTTATAAATGTTGGCATGTGGCATTTCTTCTAAGGTATGACATGAACTCTAATACACAGGTAGGGGGTCTAAACTATGGTGAAATTATTAACGTAGGATGAATATGTTCAATGAGAATGAACCATAGTGGTATGATGTTGTGGGCCCATATGATCATTTTAATATTTGAAGGCTAAGGTCGAGTGTTGATTCAATACCATAAGGATGTTGACTAAGGTTTAATAATTAGATTTGATTATAATTGTGAAATGTTGAATCCACATTATGATTTGGGTTATTAAATGAAAATCAATGTGAAGAAGGGAGTTTAAAATCTGGTATGTAAAAGAGAACTCCATATATGAAGGTTGATGGGTTTTTATCAAATGGTTTTAAACCATAAATTATGGAAATCTTTAGTGCATTAGAGTTTGCCCAGATTTAAAATTATTTAGGGCTAAAACTTGAGATGTAGTTTTATATGCACATAGAGAGTTTGAATGTGGGTTGAGTGGGGCAACCTGCCATCAAGTGGTATCAGAGTGGGAATAGCTCTTTTTGAAAGTTCAAGTTTTCGTTGAATGGATGTGTAGTGAAGTAAAATCAGATTTTGAAGCTGATATTAAACTGTACAGAGATGCAGTGCAGCTGAGAGGAACAGCAAGATAACACATGGATCTTGGAAGGTGATTTGATGAGCATTATTTAACTCTGGTTTGAAGTATTATTTGCAGAATCGAGATTGCAGGAAATCGAAGAAATCTCAGCAAAAGTAGATCACAACTTTGAAAGTAGTGATGAAGGAGTCCAACAAGGGATTCTGAGTGGAAAGAGAATGTGGTAGGACCCGAAGAGATTCAACAGAGGTTGAATAAGTTCTAAAAGTTTCAGAGTGAAGCCTAGAGAGAGCAGAAGAGAGTGCTCAAAAGGTTCCAACAGAAGGAGAACCAGTACTTGCCAAAAGACCAGATCCGAAGGGAAGGATTGGTGAGGTAAGTGGCAGTAGGGGAGCTTGTTGTTGCAGAGGCTTAGTGCAGATTATGAGTGAGGAACTCATGGAGAAGAAGATGAATAATGAAATTCATAAAGGAGAGAGCAGAGTTTCATAGGGAGGCCACAACAAAAGGGAGAAGGAATATGCCAAAGAAAATGGCATGAGGAAGAAATTCATTGATGTAGAATATGAGAAAGAGGTAGCTGAGCTCAGAGAACAATTTAGCAAACTGAAGATGATGATAGAGGAAATCCAGAGAGTTGGTTGGCTCATGAAGAATAGAGTAAAGTGGCCAAGGCTACAACAGAGAAGAGAACAACAAGACAACATGAAGTTAGCAGAAAATATGAGAAAGTTTGAACAAAGGAGTAGTGTATAGTTGAAATGTGCAGAACTCAGAGTAGCTGAGTTGAGAAAATAAGTTTTTGTTTGTGAAGAAGAACAGAGTATAGGTGAAGAATATAGATCTATGAAGGCTCTTATTAACCATGATGAAGACTTAAGGCATCAAGAATTTTGTCTTGCTGAAGAGAAAATCATTGATGATTTCTTTAGTTATTGGACAAGTCTAGATCAGCTGGATGATTTAAAGCCTTGTATTTTTTAATCTGACAAGTGTGAGGTGATTACATGTTCTATAGAAGAAGAGGATCAGCCTAAAGCGCTAATAAATGAAGCAACCAAGATTGAAAATTCTTGTGGTTTTAAAACTAAATAGTTGTGTATGTTTGTAGGTACATCACAGGGAGATGAACAAGCTTTAAAGTTTGTTGAGGAGGAGAAATTGAATCTGAAATCTATTCAAATCAATGCTGAGATAGTAAGATCTTAGGAGGAAGGCATGAAGATAGAAGAGTCTAATTAGAATATTCAATAGAATATTGAGGCAAGAGATGAGGGACCATATGATGATCGGTCAAGAACAAGTGAAGGTATAATGGGTTGTGTGAGGTTCCCAAAATCTACACCAATTGAATATTTTGAATTGTATGGAAGGTTGGATTTTCAGAGAAGAGAATCGGAGAAGCAGAGGACCTTTTCACAGGATAAATTGCTGAAGAATCAAGACAGAGGAATTGTCATGAATGAAAATCAGAGAACATAGGATAAGAAAATGATTCAGCAAAATGAAGAAGTTCATTTTGGTGAATCACAGAAGAAGGACATTCATGAAACAGATGATGGAAAGAAGGAGAGACTAGCTGACAGTCTCATGGAGGATGCAAATCAACATACTGATGTGCTGACAAAGGAATTGGGAGGAAACTCATAGCAACATATTGATGTGTTGTCAAAGGAGAAGGAAAATGAAGAATTTCTAAGTCTTGAAAGAGACTTAGAACTGTAGAAAGAAAATTTGGTGACTGGATTAGCAAGTGAGACCATTGGGTCTTGTGATTTTGAAATTGACAATTTGTTTATGTTCATAGGTGATGCAAAAGACAATCCATAATTTGGAATTGTCCTGAGAGAAGAAGAACTGTTGTAGAAAGGAGGTGAGATAGTCATGTCTCATATGCAGAAACTTGTTACTGTTGGTGACAGGGAAGAATTGGCTCATCTGATGGGCCAAGAGCAGACTATGGGGCAGATTTTTAAAACTGATACAGTGATGAAGAATCAGAATTCTATTATGATAGAAGGTGAAAAGGCAGAATTTGAAGAACTTGATTTGATTTCCAGAATCAATAAAGGAGATGAAAGACAATTACTAAAGATTGTCAAGGAAGAAGAGGGATATGCTGAAACTGAATTGCAGCATACTAATGATGTGAAAAAAGTACAAATGAGACGGCTGAAATGTTTGCTGAGAAAATTTGAACAAGAGGAAGAAATTAAAGGCACTAGAGTAAAGATGTCTGAAGTTGTGAAAGGAGCAGATACTAGTTTGTTAAAATTAATTTTGCTTACTAGTATAGAAATAGAGATAAATAAATATGTTATTGCAGGAAGAGAACTAAATAAAAGTTTATTTTTAAAGAGTAAATTTTCAGGTGTTGAGCAAAATAAAATTGTTATAGAGGGAGATATCTTGAGAGATATTCAGGAATTTTTGGAGGCAACAACAATCAGGGAGGTAAAAACTGAGGCAACATTGACAGTAGCAACAGCAATGTTGGCAACAAGAAAGAAAATAGCAGCAGTATTGGCAGAACCAGAAATTGGAGGCAGCAGTAGTGGGAAAATTAATTTCTAGATAGAAGATAAAATGGAAAGGGAAATTGACAGAATCATAAAACTTATGATGAAGGTGTCTTAGAAGAAAAATACAACAGCAAGAAAGGAGAAGAATTTTTACAAAGGAAAGACTAGAAGAGATTGTGAAAGTATAGATGGAGGCAAGTTGCAGAACAAGATATGGAAACCTGGAGAAGTGCAGTTGAAGGATGATGCAACTTTTGGACAACAGAAAAATAGATTATGGGATCCAAGAGGCAGATATTAAAGGTACATGACCAGGATATCATGAATAATTTTGACCTTTGGATTCTGATGCAGGGGCATTAGGAAAAGATAAAAATACTTTGTATTTTATTAAACATAGGGGCTTTTAAGTTTTTAAAGGAGCTGGATTTTTACGAGTGAATTGAGTGAATTTTAATTAAATATGGAGAGAAAATGTAACAGTTCTCAAATGATTGGAGAAAAAAGGAATTTGGTTAGTCGAGAATGTGAAGAGACAGTTCATATTTAGGAGTGAATTAGAGTCAATTTCAGATAATCTACGGATTTGGTCTAGATTTAGGAAATTGAGAATTTTAAGAGTTTTTTTTTAGTTATTTAGGGAACTGAATCAGCTCATCATCATTTTATATAAATGTAAGCATGAAGGAACAGAGGAGGAGAGAGAGGTAGCATAGAGGAATTAGAAGAGGACAAACATAATTTTTGTCAAGCCTCCGGGCAATTGTAAAATAGGGCCATTGACTCGAATATCTGGCGAGAAGCAAGAAAGGGTTTTGTACTTGATTTCATATTTATACATGAAGGAATTTATTCTGAAATACATGTGTATTGATTGATTAGATTATGCATGTATTGACTGCTTGAATTATTTGTGAAAGTATGAGTTAATTATTCAGAGTTGTGGGTAGTATAAAACTCTTTGTAAAGTGGTTAAATTGTTATTCTTCATATGTTTGAGAAATTGATGATTAATTGCAGGTTAGTATCAATTTCTTGATTTAGAAAAGAGAAGGATTGCATACAAATTTATGTAAATATTCATATTAGAGTATATTGATTACTGGAGGATCGATCATACATGAGGAGAACTGACTCAAGTTTTCAGTTCAGGTTTGATATTGGCATATTGGCTTTGGATTGAAATAAAAGGGGGAGATTGTAACTGATGAATGTTTTAATTGTTTAAAATTCCATTAACAGATTTATGGTAAAACTGAATTGCAGAGTTAAATTGTAGAGATGTTAAAATTGTGTGGATGAATTTGTCTAATAAAGCCAATTTATAATTTGCAGATCCAATTTGGGATCGATTTCCATTTTTATTATGAAATTGTGTTGGCGTTAGTCAAAATAGAGACTAAAGAAGAAACCATATGGTAAGAGCAGATTTACTAGTGCGTAGAGGATGAGAAAACACAATAAGGGAATCATTTCATTGATGAGTATCAAAAGCGCAGAAGAAGAAATGTCTATGTGAGTTGAAGAGCAAACCCTAGTCCTGATAAAAAATGAACGTGGAATGAAGACGGAAATTCTGTGTTAAATGATTAAAACAGAATTGTGAGAAACCATTAAAATCGTGATGCGATGTTGAAGTGAATACAAGAAATAACTTCACAGGAAAGTGTGTTAGTCAATAATGCAGTTTAGAAGTGGAACCTTGGTCAATGAGGAACCATGAAGATGAAGAGTGGAACCGGCACTGAACTAATGAAGATGGTTTTCAAATTCAAACTAGCAGTATCGCATGGCCTCTCAAGTGGTAAGTTGTTTTTACTTTTAGAACGTGATAAAGGTATTTGATAGACACGTGGGAAAAATGGTAAGTATAAAACCATTCTTATTGCGTAAATTTTGATAGAGAAGGCTTGTGCATCTTAGTAACATGATAACCGTTTATCTCTTGTGTTGAAATGCGATGAAATAGTGACCATTGGATCGATGCAGTGGTTAACAAAAGGTGAGTTTAAATTTTGTGGGGCCAACCATTTATAAAATTTGGCATGTGGCATTTCTTCCAAGGTATGACATGAACTCTGATACACAAGTATGGGGTCTAAAATATGGTGAAAGTATTAACGTAGGTTGAATATGCTCAATGAGAAATAACCATAGTGGTATGATGTTGTGGGCCCGTATGATCATTTTAATATTTGAAGGCTAAGGTCGAGTGTTGATTCAATACCATAAGCATGTTGACTAAGTTTTAGTAATTATATTTTATTCTAATTGTGAAATGTTGAATTTGCATTATGATTTGGGTTATTAAATGAAAATCAATGTCAAGAAGGAGTTTAAAATCTGGTATGTAAAATAGAACTCCATATATGAAGGTTGATGGGTTTTATCAAATGGTTTTAAACCATAAATTATGGAAAGCTTCCATGTGTTAGATTTTTCCCAGATTTAAAATTATTTAGAGCTAAAACTTGAGATTCAGTTTTATATGCACATAGAGAGTGTGAATGTGGGTTGAGCGGGGTAGCCCACCATCATGTACTCTGTGTTTAACCTTGTTGGTGTGAATTGTTTTTCCATGTCAGATGTGTCAAGTAGAGGTGGAAAGTACGACTAAAGGTGGTCGACATTGAACACTGGGTGTAGAACGAGTAATGGTAGAATAATGATCTTGAAGGCATTATCCCCTACAACCTTGGTGATGGTGTATGGCCCATATCAGAGTGGGAAAAGCTTGTGGTGGGGTCTAGCTTAGCACTCCTTCTACAAATGTAGCCACACTTTTTCACCCACCTAGAAGCTGTGTGGCACCTGATGCTGATCATGCCACTGCTTTTACTTAGGATTGGCACTGTGCAATATTTCATGAACGTATTTGCAGATGTGTTGAATGCTCTCAATGAATTTGTTCACTTTGTCAGCTTCATACTAGACATGAGCCGAATGAGTATTAGTAGCTCTAAATGTCATGGCTATGTTAATGGGATATAGTGGCTAGAATCCAAAGCCCACCTAAAAGGGACTATGGTCATTTGAGGCGTGGAGCGCTCGATTACAGTTGTGTTCTACATAGTGAAGTTTCTCATCCCATGTGTGTGGATGCTTTGAGTTTTACGTGCACAAAATGTGTATGATAATCTTGTTTATGACCTGAATATGGCCGTCAGTTTGGGGATGGAAAGCAGTCGACTTGGTGAGCTTCATGTCCAGCATTGACCTAAGGCTTGACCAAAATGTACTGAGGAAGCTATTTTCATGATCTGAGATGATAGACTGTGGGATCCAAAAGTGTACCCACATATATTCTAAGAAGAATTTAGTAGTGGCTTCTGTTGTGATATTCTTCTTGTAGGAGACCATAATGGTAATATTAAATGATCTCTCGATGACCATGAAAAACACAGTCGTTTCCAATCTTAGTAGAAGGAAGTCCTCACATGTAATCCATTGATATTTATTCCCAAGGTTTACTAGGGGTATGAAGTGGAGTATAGAGGACTTTCTTCTTGATTTTCAGTTTGAAAATGGCACATGTAGTGTAGGATCTAATGTACTTCCCGACATCCCCTCGAAGGTATGGCCAATAGATACACTTTTGTAGTACTACCATTATTTTCTCCACCTCGAAATTCCTATCGACCAGACTATAATGCGCTTCCAAAATCATCTTGGAATTCTAGCGTGAAGGAACACAAAGCCGTCCCATGTGACATAGCAGTGCATCTTCGAGGTGAAAATTTAAAACTTGGTTACACTCCAAGAGTGTCTTGTATTCTGGATCGCTCTTGTAGAGAAGAAACCAAACATAGGTCTCGTGCCCACAACTATTGGTCATGGTGGTTAGCACCATGATCGGTCGCTAGCTGAGGTAGTCTGCAAGATTATTGGTGGTGCCCTTCTTGTACTTGACATTAAAATTAAATGTTGCAGACATGTGGAATACCTCTGATGGCCATCGTTTTGCAAATTCCCTTGTGTATGTATGAACTTCAGGGGTCAATGGTCGATGTGGATGATCATTTCCTTCCACAAAATGTAATGCTTCCATTTTAGGCCACCATGCACAATGTAATACATATCTTCGTTACACATGGGATACTTCTGGACTATGTTGGATAGTGTTTCACTATGATATTCCACTGGATGCTCTTGTTTAGGAAGAACTTCTGCAATAGCATAGTTAGAGGCATATTTCTTGATCTAAAATGGTTTTTTCAAGTATTGTAATGTGAGCACTGGAGTAGAGCAGAGTTGATGCCTCAACTCTACAAAAGCCTGATGTTGACTTTTAGACCAAAATAATTTTTCTTTTTCTTCTCCCTTGGTGACTTTACTCAAGGGCTAAGTGATATGAGAGAATCGCAACATGAACGCGCAATAGAAATTATTAAGACCCATAAAGTTGTAGAGCTTTGTTAGAGCGGTTGGGGCTGGCCAATCCCAAATGACTTAGATCTTGGATGGATCGACATGAACCCCTCGCTCATCAATAATTTTTTTTTACAGAACCTAGGTCATGCCAAAAGTTCACCTCTCCAAATTTTCACAGAACTTGTGGTTCTGTAGTGTTTGGAGGACCTATTGAATGTGGTGGAGGTGCTCTTCCCAAGTCTAGCTGAAATCAGGATTTCATGCAAGTATACTACTACAAATGAGTTGGTGAATGGACACAAGATGTCATAATTTATGATGCTGACATATCCAAACAACGAGAACTCCACATATAAAATAAATGACAAATTGTATATTTCATCGAAGTCCATTGATAATGGATTAAGATCCATAACATTAAAATAGATACACAACTTATATTGTATATGATGGCCTGAGCTTCATCAATGTAAATACTTCAACCATTCAGAAAGATGATATACAATTAATAAACATAATTATAGAATTCCTTATGAATGAAATTATTTTTTGCTCGTCACCAACCTGAGAAAAAGGGAAAGGCATGATCAGGTATGCTCATTGTTGATCATAGCCAATTAAAATTGAAAACCAAACTAGTTTACCCACCTGCCAAATCAATAGGGGAAACAAGTGAGGATAACAGTGTAATAAAGAAGGATTAATAATTAAGATACATATTGGAAAAATATGAATAAGAGTATACATGTAATATATTGTTCTTGATTAATAGTATATGCCTTGAATTAGAACATACTAAAGAGGGAAATTTGTTAATAATCGACAATATTAGCAGAATGGAAATTTTGAGTATAAGATACATGAATAAGAAATGAAGTGAATTATCTAGCAAATTTAGTCTTCTGAATGGCTAGTAAAGAATTTCAGATGGACATTAGAAAGTATAACTTTGTTCATAACAAATTAAATTTATTTGCTCTGAAGAAAAGTGAGGTAGATTAAGTTGCTATATTAGAGTCCAAATCTTCGTGACAATTGTACAGAAATGAAAACTAGAAATACTGAACAGAATTAATATATATATATATATACCTTGTAACATCTCCATTTTCAATAAATATTTATTTATTTTTTATACTACTTAGACTAATCACTCTCTATGTATTGACTATGGTTTGTCACTTTCTGACAAATTTTATCCATCAACATTTACTTCCCTGTACTTTTACTCTGTCATAATTTGAACATATACTCATTGGGACTAAATTTCGAAGTCTACGACCTCAATGAGCCTATATGTCCTATGAAACCATCTCATTTTATTTGACATGGAAATTTGTAATTAATAGCTAAATTCTCCCTTAACTATTAATCATCAATTCATTGCCCATGCCACTGTTTATACATATTCTAAGTCTAATTTCCAAAACTATATATACATTGTCTTAAATTTACATTAAAATTTATAACTATTTTTACTTTCTGATATGTATAGATAAATTCTCATATGAGAAAATTCCCCTTTTGGGAACTTCGTTCCAATAGCTCTTAATTATGGCATAGGTTTCGAACCTTTATATGAAACCCCTATTAAGGGTTCACGTTGCATTGGTATGAGTTTATATTTGAATCTTTCTTTAACCCATATCACAATGTATATTGTCTGTTGATTGAATATATATATTAATTGAGTCTCATATGAAACTCTATTCACATTACCACATACATTTAATAATATTTAAATTTATACTCATAACTATATAACACCTATGATAAGTCAGGTTTTGGTACATTCCACATCACTATCATTAAGGTATTACGTTATATGAAGGTTGAATTTGTACCTGTCCCTTTTAACATCCATAATAGTTGTCGAACTCTTACTTTGCATTCACATACGAGAGTTCGGTTTTTATAAAATCTACCTCACTATATTTTAAACATGTCATTCATTTTTATTTTTGTTGGGTTTTAATGCAATTTTTTTTTCTGTATCTCAAACACATCCAAACTCGTGTAGGCAATAATCCTCGGGATCTATATCTATTAAATTGATGGTACTTTGTTCAAATGGTTTGTCTTTGGTAGATTGAACCCTTTAATCTGCGGATTTTTTCCAGAATTCCTACACCTGGATGGAAAATATCTTCTCAGAGTTAGGTTCAGGGTTTTCATTTAGCTCTTCAAGTTAATGTGTTTACTCTTTCTCCTCTTCTGTTTTTCTTGCTATGCATTTTTGGTTTGACTATCAACCAATCTCTTTGCCTATCAGCTCTGTTACAATTTGTGTTTTCACTACATGGAGATTTGAGCATCCCGTCCATTTCTCAGTGTATGATCTTGAGAGTCTCGTATCTTAACCAGGTAATCCTTCTTCCTTACCTACCTTTCAAATTTCCACGTTGTGGTTTCACCTTGAAGGTTTGAAAGTCATCGTGGTAATTAGATATACATGTATTCATTTTGGTTTACACCCTTAATCGTTATTTCATTGGTTGTTTTACTTACAAACATTATTTTATAAATGTGTTTCTCGACTTGGACAATATTACCGAGATCTTTTCATATCTTAGTTTTGATGCTCCTCTACGGGGCATTTATGGTGCAAGGCCGTGTGCAAAACTGAAATTTGAGCAGTACATCCATCCCTTAATTGTAAGCTAACAGTTGTAATTAGCTTTTATAAACACTTCACTTTCTCCTATTATTCACAATAACTCGTATGTGCTGGCTGGATTTTGATTTTTGTTAACCGCTTTCAATTTCTACTTTCGCCATATGATTTTTCATACTATCTCCTTATGATGAGCAAGGAAGGGAAGTCATTAATTATTTCAAGTTTTTCATATCAATTCCATTGGTTTTTGACTTTATGGACTTACCATTGACTACCCGTACAATCCTGAGATTTCTCCCGCTCTATTTCCAATATAATTGATGTGTTTGTTGTAACCTCGGTTCGACTCTTCTGAGATCATTATGGTTTTAAGAACTTTTTGGTTTACCTTTAACAATCTCTGTGTTAACATTGGTTGTGAACGTATTCTCATTTTTCCCAAATATTAAATTTGGTCCTCTCTTACCTTGAGGAATTTCGATTTCTACCTCAATCACTCTCATAGGAATGTGCCACCTTCATTATTTCATAATAGTATAATCCTTGTAATTATACTAATGTCATATTATATTCTTGTTATTTAAGTCTATTAGGTAGATATTATTACTGATTTATAGTTTCATTTATTTCATTCTAATTACGATGTATATTTTTCATCGTCTCATGTAATAAATAGAATTCTTCTTATTCATTGCAGGTTGGAAATTCCAACTCTCTCCTCGAGTTGATTCCTTATCTTTGTATTTTTTATTTAAAATATATTATTATTTCCTGTTATGTTTATACTCATGAACCATAACTGTCTCTTGGTATTTGTATTGTACAGGTACTCCTCATACCTTACTGGTTTTTCATACTGCTGATAGTCTTTCACATTCAGTCATAGTTGTGGAACTTTCCTACTAAGATTGGTCCAGTAACCCACTTGGGGGAAATTTTTGATATGATATCTTTGCATAGGTTCTAGAGAGCTTGTACAGTTTGTTTTATATGGGACGAAGTTCCCCATTTGTATAATTTAGTTGTACTCAGATTTAATTGAACTGTATACCTATATGGATTTATATCCTTATTTCCTTGACATGACTCTATAATATTTTGAACAAACTCTTTCCTCTTTTAATGAAGTTATGTCTGACACTCCTATACAATACTTTTCTTAAAGTTGTTATTTTAGTTACAATAATAATTTCTTAATTCCTCCTTGAAAGATATTACTAATGTTTATTATGTCTCTGTTCTTGTATTACTTTGTTCAGTTATACTATAGCATAAGATTTGCTTGACTGTACTAATTCCACATTATTTTTCATGCATATTTATTTCCATTATTTAGTAGTTTATTTATAGAATTTATTGATTTGCAAGATAATACTAAGACAATAATATTATTTAGTAATAATTTATGAGATTCACCTAACCTCAGATTTAAACTTTCATCAAGGTTTAGACATTCTGAGAGTTGGTACTCTTCATAGTATTGTTTGTATAACCGTACAAAGACATGCTATATATATTATAGACTACTCTGTTAAATGTACAGACCTACCCATTAACTGACACTCAGTCTTTTTAACCTACCTTTAATGTACAACATCTACTTTTGAATACATTTAATCATGTCCATTTATACAATTTTACTTCACCATAATAAGAATAATAATATTAAAATCCTAAATCCGTTTATTATGATTACATAACATAGGTAGTCAGTTACTGTTGACCTTTGAATAACACCACAGCTCACTGACGAGAATCTAATCTTCTAGCAACAAAACCTCTTATCTAAGTGCACCTTTATTCCACCTCCTTTCCCACTAGCTTGTTCCTTAAGCGTGAGTTATTGCTGGTATATTCCCTTATTGTTGTTAGTGTAACCCCCTTACATTGTTATTATTGTCACCCTTGTAACCCCCATTTTGTTATTATTGTTCCCTTAAATTATTGTTAGGTCGGCTAGGATTACATTTGGCCCAGGATTATATTGTAGCCCCCATGGACTCCTATATATAGAAAGGAGGTTTTGTAAATTGTATCATCCAAGAATTGTTCATTTATGTAATGAATTGGAGGTTGCCCCCTCGAAGTGGCTCATTTATAAGGCATTGATATCTCTTTTCTTCTATTTTTGGAGTTGGTTACACAACATTTGGTATCAGAGCTTTGGATTCTAGGGTTTCGCTGCTCCAAACAGGTCATCGTGGCATTTTCACTATAAATTTTTTTATACGAAGGTTAAGAAGCTGAAATTTTTTAGGGTGCAATGCCAAAATCTTGAGGAAGATTTTCTAAAAATTTCAGAGCTTGGTTCGCAATATTTTCGGATATATGATCTGTGGAAGTTAGGTCTTTTTTCAAGCGCCTAAACAGGTCATCGTGGAATTTGCGCTATAGATTTCCTTCTATGAAGGGTCAAAATCGGAAATTCATGGTGCAAAGCTGAAATCTTGAGGAAATTCGTCAAAAAATTTCAGAGCTTGGTTCGCAATATTTTGGGAGATATGATCTGTGGAAGGTAGTGCTTTTTTAGGCTCCTGAATTTCATCTCAAAGAGGTGATCGTGGGAAAAGTTCAATAACTCTCTCTCTGGGCATCAGATTGGAGTGTCGTAAAACGTGGTCGCAAGTACACAGACTTTAGTTTCTTGGCTATTAATTTTAGAGACAAAGGATGAAACAGTGACACGTGGCAAGTCGTACAAGTTCGATCTACTGAACCAGTCCAGAATTAGGTCATTATGGGAGATTGGACACAACTTTGTCTTGGAGAATCCAAATTAGGTCAGACCTATGGCATTCGAAAGATAATTCAGAGGGCTACGTTGATACCGAAATTCAAATATTGAAGTGCTGCAATCATAGAGATCATCCAATTTCAATATCGAGTTCCTCAAAAGCAAGAAAAAGGTGTGTATATTTTTTTTCTTTCCAAATTGCATGAGTCTTCTTGAAGAATCAATTTGAATTGATTCCAAGGGCATATTGTAGAATATATAGCAGTATTGGGTTCTAAAATATGCCCCGTAAAAATAATTCAACACCCATTAAGCCTTCGAAAGGCTCTACTATGACTCATGAAGATGAAGAATTGCAACATGATCTATCAAAATTACAAGAGCAAGTGCAACAAATTTCACTCTCGCAAAGAGCAACAAAAAATGAAATGGAAGTTTTGAAGAAAGGCATGGAAGTGAAGATGGATGGTTTGAAGAAAGGCATGGAAGCTAAGATGGATGGCATGGAAGCGGACATGAAAGACAACATGGAAAAAATGAAGAATGATCTCAAAACAGACATCGAAGGTTTGACAAAGTTGATACAAGAAATGTTTCCTAATGGTGAAAAGATAGTAGAAGAACCTCATGATGAGAACAAAAAAATGTTAATCGTGATTTCATAAACTCTAATGTTGGCGGGAAGAACCACCATATTCCAAAAATGGATATGAGGAAGTTTGATGGAAAGGATCCTGTAACATGGATACTACAGATGGAACAATATTTTGATCTCCATAATGTGCAAAACACACAAAAGGTACGCATTGCAACTTTACATTTAGAACAAAATACATTTGTATGGTATCGATGACTTTGCTCCCGTAAAAAAATTGTCACTTGGTCAATTATTACGAAGGAAATGATAGCACATTATGAGGATACAAAGAGCAACACCTTCTTTAGCCAATTGATAAATCTCAAACAAAAGGGTTTAGTGGGGCAGCACATTGAGGACTTCCAAAAATTGAATATAAGGGTAACTGATATTCCAGAGGAACACAGGATTGATCTCTTCATAGGCACTCTGAAGGATAACATCCAACATGAAGTTCGTGTTTTGGAACCTGATTCATTGGAGAAGGCATTCAGGTTGGCAAGAAAAGTTGAATGTAAAATTATGGCGGCAAGGAAGCTTACCAATCAATTCTATAAAGAAGGAAGTGTTGCTACGCCTAGATTTCCACAACCTAAAAGGTTGACACCACAAAAATTGGAAGAAAAAGAGCAAAAGGGCTTTGCTACAGTTGTGATAGAAAATACACTAAAGGTCATAAGTGTGCTGAGAAGAAATTATTTTACATAGATTGTGAAGAAGAAGAAGAAAATGAACAAGAAGAGGATATACACCAGGAACCACCCCTAGAAGAGGAAGAAATGAATCCCACCATATCGTGTAATGCACTGGCAGGAATTACCACTCCTCAAACTCTCAAGATAGAAGGACATATAAAGAAGAAAAGGGTAATAGTGTTGATTGATTCAGGTAGCACCCATAATTTTATTCATTATAAGGTAGCCAAGGAATTAAATTGTTTTCTATACCCAGCACCAAAATGTCAAGTGATGGTTGCAAATGGAGGAACTATAAATTGCTCTGGAAAATGCCATAATATCAAGCTAACCATGGGGGAATATGTATTGACTAGTCCAATGCTTTCCATTCCTATGGGAGGTGTTGATGTTGTACTAGGAGTACAATGGTTACGATCTTTGGGGACGGTAGCTTTTAATTTTCAAGAACTTTTCTTGAAATTTTTTTCAGAAGGAAAGGAAGTCGAATTACGGGGTATTGAAGGGAAGCCGAGAAGGATAATAAGCTCTAATGTCATGACAAAGCTTCTAAAGAAAGAACAACGAGGCGTAATTGCACAATTATGCTCACTAGAAGTTCCGACATCAAAATCATCTATTTCTGCAGATCTCCAACAAGTCTTGGACAATCATTACAAGGTGTTTGAAACTCCCAAAGGACTCCCACCTATTCGTGATCATGATCATGCTATTCATTTGATTCCAGGAAGTGTTCCTCCAAACATCGGGCCTTATAGATATCCTTACGTCCAAAAGAGTGAAATTGAACGTATGATTGCAGAAATGTTAGAGGCGGGTATAATTCAACCTAGTCAAAGTTCTTTCTCTGCTCCTGTAGTATTGGTACACAAGAAGGATGGATCATGGCGCATGTGTCCGGATTATAGGGAGCTCAATAAGCTCACCATTAAAGATAAATTTCCCATTCTGTGATTGATGAATTATTGGATGAATTACATGGAGCAATTTATTTTACCAAGTTGGATCTTCGTTCAGGATATCATCAAATTAGAATGAAGACTGAAGATATTCCAAAGACAACATTTCGAACTCATGAGGGTCATTATGAATTTTTGGTCATGCCTTTTGGCCTTACCAATGCACCTTCTACATTTCAAGGGTTGATGAATTCCATTTTCAAACCCTTCCTTAGAAAATTTGTGCTAGTATTTTTTGATGATATACTAATCTACAACAGGTCTTGGGAGGATCATGTTGAACATGTTGACAGGGTGCTCAAACTATTGCAGGAGAAACAATTATATGCAAAAACATCCAAATGTTTCTTTGGAGTACAAGAGGTGGAATATATGGGTCATATTATATCTCTGAGGGTGTTAAAGTAGACCCTAACAAAATTAAAGCCATTAAGGAATGGAAATTCCCCACGACCATAAAGCAGTTGCGAGGATTTCTTGGGTTAACAGGGTATTATCGCAAGTTTGTTAAGAATTATGGGAGAATAGCAGCACCTCTAACAACATTATTGAAGAAAGATGCATTTTCATGGACTCATGAAGCAACTAAGGCCTTTGAACATCTTAAAGAGGCAATGTGCCTAGCACCGGTCTTAGCTACGCCAGACTTCACAAAAACCTTTATTGTGGAATGTGATGCCTCGGGAAATGGAATTAGTGCAGTTTTAATGCAGGAAGGAAGACCCATTGCTTTTGAAAGTCGTCCAATCAAAGGAAAGTATTTACAGAAACCTATTTATGAGAAGGAAATGTTAGCAATACCACATGCACTAAAGAAATGGCGAACTTACCTAATGGGAAGACACTTCAAGGTAAAAACTGATCATGATAGTCTTAAACACTTTTTGGAACAAAGACTATCTTCAGAAGAGCAGAAAAAATGGGTCACGAAGATGTTGGGTTATGACTTTGAAATAATCTACAAAAAAGGAAAGCTTAATGTTGTTGCAGATGCACTCTCAAGAAATAATGAAGAGGTGGAAGCATTGCTTTGTGCCATTTCTATTATCCAACCAGATTGGATAACCGAAGCAAGAGATGAATGGAAGAAGGACAAAAATGTATGGACACTCATTCAAAAGTTGCAGCAAGATCCTAGTACATCTGATACATTTAGTTGGAAAAATGATTCCTTATGGTACAAAGATCGCTTATATCTTTGTAAGAATTCCCAACTAAAACAAAAGATTCTTCTAGAATTTCACACTTCTCCTTTAGGAGGACACTCAGGATTTTTAAAAACTTACCACAGGGTGAAGAAAGAATTTTTTTGGGATGGCCTTAAATCTGATATTCAAAAGTTTGTGGCGGAATGTTTGGTTTGCCAGCAGAATAAAGTGGAGCCAATTAAGACCCCGGGACTTCTACAACCTTTATCCATTCCAATTCAATGTTGGGAGGAGATTTCAATGGACTTTATCACAGGTTTACCTAAGTTTGAAGGAAAGAATGTCATCAATGAGTGAAAATTTAGTTGATAGGAGCTTGCCAAGTATGCACACTTTTTGTGCATTATATTATCCATTTAAATCAAGTACGATTTGCTACTACATTTGTGGACGAAATTCAAAAGCTACATATGGAAGCCCAAGGGTTATTGTAAGGCGACGGAGATTCCATTTTACGGGGAAATTTTTGGACGGAGTTATTTTCTTGTTGGGTACTCAATTAGCTCATAGCTAATATTGTCATCCTCAATGCGATGGTATTTGAGATAGTAAATAAATGTTTGGAAGGATATCTTCGTTGTTTGTATACGATAAACAAACACAATGGGTCAGTAGTTTACCTCTTGCTGAATGGTGAGTATAACACTTCCCCTTCCATACTACACCAAAAATGACCCATTTATGGCACTTTATGGATATCATCCACCATCGATCACATCATCTTCAAGGAAAATTCAAAGGTTCAAGTAGTGGAAGGTCGCCGAGCATCGGCAAGAAGTTCTCCAACTCTTAAGGGGATAACCTTCGTGCAGCGCTGGACCGAATGAAACAATAGCGGTCAACATCTTGTGATGGGGAGAATGTGATGTGGAGATGCATTTTGTAGCTACAAACTGTGTAATAAATATGACCCTCGACGAGCTAAAAGGATAATAAATTATCGCCAAAGTACTATGGTCATACAAGGTGTTGCAAAGATTGGTACTATGGCATAAAAATTGGAGCTTCTGCAACTGTCGAGTACATCCGAGTTCCGTATTTCATACTTAAAGAAGGTTATAGAAGTGAAAATCTTGATTCAAACAATATTTCCATAACTTGATAGAGAAGGAAAAATCATATTGGAATCGGAAGCATTCCACGGGAAACAGAACTGGGCAACTAAGGAATCGATCAGTTTCGGAGTATCTCATCGAGTAGGAAGAACTTACCCACTGAAGATTCTGCATGGGAGGATGAGAATTTTACGAAGCACCCGGAGCTACTCAAACATTGAGGACAACACTTTTTTGAAGGAGAGGGCATGTTAGGTCCTGTGTTACTGTTATGATCCCTTATTGTTGTTGTGTAACCCCTTATTGTTATTATTATTACCCTTTGTAATCCCCATTTTGTTATTATTGGCACGCAAATTATTATTGTTAGGTCGGCTAGGATTACACATTACGGCCCACTAGGATTACATTGGCCCCATGGACTCCTATGTAGAAGGAGGTTTTGTAAATTGTATCATCGGTGTTCATTGTATAATGTATTGGAGGTTGCCCCCCTCGAAGTGGCTCATTTCAAAAAAGAGTTGATATCTCTTTTCTTCTCTTTTTGGAGCTGGTTACTGAAATTAACCAAATCCCGATTAATCACAGATGTTGTTTCCCTTTTTGCCTAGGCTTTGCTTTTGTTTCTTCCATAAAATTACTTTAAAACTAGATTTTCATTTTTCTAGTTTTATTCCACCTCTTCCCAGTAACTTTACTCTTTACTAGGGAAATCTAAAAATCAATATTTAATTTATTTTCTCCAACGATTTTTGGAGAACTGAGAAAGTCTAATGAACCTTATCCATCCTCATGGATTTTAATTCCTTATCTCTAATCATTATCTAGTATTTTCACCATTAATTCATTTTTAATTTTATTAGTTTAAATTAATAGAATATATCCACAATAAATGTTTTCCCTTGGGTCCACTTTACCCTTAGAGCCTTTGACTGCCTAAATTAAAACTAAAAAATTAGAGACATTACATATTCCCCCTCTAAAATGGAACACCGTCCTCCGTGTTACCTATTTTTTTGTTGATTTCTCAACTTTGGATGGAGATTCCTCCATCTAATATTCTTGCTCCTAGTAGTTTATTTCGAGTACAAGTGCATTCACCATACCTTCACTCTGCTTACTACTATACTCTGGAGTTTGATTTCTTCCTGCTTCAGTATAAGAAGTATATCTAGAAGATTGTTTTCTTTCCTACTTCCACATGTCCACAGTTCATACCGATTCATATGAGTAGTATCACCTATATATATTGCTAAAAATTAATCATGATAATACCCTGAACCTTAATAATGCTCCAGAAAGTTACTTGGTAGGAAAACTCTTCATGGTTCATAGTAGTATAGGGTTAATTATAGCACAGCCGCTACCCTTCCATGTACTTTGGAAAGGCTTTGTCCTCGAGTACACATGGAGGTATTTTGAAATTATTTGTGAGTTATTTTCTCCTCTGTATGTCTTAACACATTGGCTCCATTTTATCGGAGTTTAGAAATTCTGGTTACACTTAGCGTGACAAAACAAACACCTCTTAATTAGAAGTTCATTAATTTCTATTAAAAACATTTTTTCATATGTAGTAGTACCACCTAAGGTTCTGTTGTTTTTTCTAGTTCATACATGCATCTCATGTAATTAATAATTGAGTGATTCTGTCAAACTATTCATATGGTGACAAACAATATTCAAGTTCAAATTGATACTAGTTTTTCTGTAACATAGTGTTCAAAGTCCACCTGACATTTACCTTATTATTTTTATCAGTTACTATCCATATTCAAACTTCATATTAGTTTACAATTTCGTTCTTGTATACATTGACAACTCTTATTAATGTCTGGTTCTAAGCCAACCAATTTCTAAATTTTATCAAAACATCTTGCTACTTCCGTTCTGGAATAGAGATAGTATCCAAAATTTTCGTTGGATACTTATGTTTCATTATCACTAAGTAACATTTTCCGTCTAGAAAATCTATTACTTTTTTTTTTCCATACCAGGCCAAAACATGCTATGGTTTAAATCTTGAATCCAAGTTTAGTCACAAGTATGTCCTGTCTAAGGACATTTACGATATTTTTTTCTAAAATTTATGTGTTACTGAGATCACATTGTTAATGCAGCATCTTTTTTTTGCAATTATCAGCCCCTCCTGATTTGGACTATATACCAATACCTTAGTATGTTGCGGTTTTTCTTGGATTTTTTTCCTATTTACTGCTGAACTCATTTCTATTTCTATCAATTCTTCAAAGTCAAAGTTTTCATTACTCCAATATTCTTCAAAATTTAGGAACATTCTCATTTAAAACATCAAAATTATTATTTTATTTTCCTTTTTCATGTTTGATTTTTATTTCAAACTCATTAAGGAAAGACAAACACCTAGTTTCCTTAGCACTTTTTCATGATGTTGAAAAATTTATACTTCAGACTTATGTGTGCTAGGATCAAAACCCTTTATGTCCTTACAGATAATGTCTCCAATTCCTACAGCATATATTTCAACAACAACTGTAAGGCATACTCATTGTAATTTTGTTCATTTGTATTATTTTTTCTTGACTAGTATGCTATGATTGAGTAATAACACTACTTTTAATCTTTCTACCCAGGCCTCTGTACCACTACAATTTCTTGGATTGGGTCAAAATCTTAAAAGCAAGAGTAGTTGTTAATTTAAGTTTTTAACGGTTCAAGCTATATTGACCTTTTTCAGTCCATTCATTGTCCTCTCCTTGCTTCTGTAGAGAGGAATTTGTATAGGCTAAGCCTAATATCTTTCTACCAATATCCTTGAGTATTTCTCAATACCCATGGTTGATCTTATCTTATGGCTCAAACTGTTACACCATTTTTTGGTCATATAACCTATTACTATTAGATGGAGCTAAGTACACCATGTAAGAACAATTTTACCCTAAGTAAAATTGCTTTCACTATGAAAAATAACTTAGTAAACCACCTTTATTAATTTTTTTATGGTCTAAACAGGAAACTCCATGAAAAAATATTAAATAAATTCACATTTTCTTGATTTTCCTCAAGGAATAATTAGTTAAAGAACAGTTTCATTAATATTCCAGGTCATATTTAACCCAAAACGGGAAAATTGATTAGATAAATTATTATTTATCTTATCATTTTTCTAGGAATAATTATTTAAACCTTATCTAAATAATATTCCTTGTTAAATTTTACTAACAAATAACAAATAAATCATTTATTTATTTATTATTTACAAACAAAGGGACTTGACCCAAGTCAAATTCTTTTTCCCTCCAACAAATATAGTAAAATATTCCATAAAAGTTGTGTCTAGAATTGGTTAATAATATTTTAACTATGCACCAATGTCTAGACTAACTCAATATTTTGTTATAAATAGAAGGTTTTTTCCATTCACTCACTATCTTTTTTTGCCTAAATATCACTATGGATCTATAATTTTGATCCAGGTGGATATTCGTGGCCACCCGCTTATTTCACTTGAGGCCCCACCATTGTCTCTTTCATTTTTTTTTCACAACTTACTATTTTTAGCAGTTTTTTGGGTCCTGAACTTCCGGAGCCATTCTGAAGCACCAAACAGAGATAGTATGCCGAAGTTATGTCCCTGGGAAGTTGAAACACCAATTTAACCAAATGGGGCCCATAGTTTTGGCACTTCATCTCCTAGGGTTAAGTTTTTGATGTTTAGAGTTCTCCATCGTTTCTTCGTAATAAATAGGCCCTCGAGCCTCAATGTAACACAATTCAGAGGTCTGTAGCCGCCACATCTCTTCTTAGAGATTCACTACTAGCACCCTAGCTATGTTATTTCCATCATGTTTGTAAGCATATTTTTGTGATTTGATATTAACAAAATGAAGCCTTATTTCCGCTATATTTCTATGTTTATGGTTATTTCTATATTCTGTTGTGTTCTTGCATAAATCCAGATCAATGGTATTAGAACGGTTTGTTTTTTCTCGATCCTTCTTTGCATGTCCCCAATGAGGTTGGGGTATAAGGATTTAGGGCTTGATCTGGCGGAACCTTTGCAATATCAGCCTCACAAACCTCGAAGGATGCCAATGGGGGAAAAAAAGAAAGATGAGGGAGAAAGATATCCTATCAAAATATTGCTCAAGGAGGCCCTCGAAAACCAAAGAAACGCGATGATGGATAACTTTTCCCAGATCCTTCAACGACCGCCCACCGGCGGTGCATCTACATCTAGCAACCACTCTGGAGATGCAACTCCCTTTAAGGTACAAGTAAACTTTGAAATTCCCATATTTGATGGTCAAATAGATGTAGATTCTGTAGATAGATGGTTGAATCTATTAGAAGGATATTCTTCAGTTCATGACTTTTCTGACTGGGAGAAGATTATTTTTGCACTCCTGAAAGCTACCCCCCATGTCAAGGACTGGTGGGAAACCTACTGTGAGAAAAAGGACAAGATAGAACCCTCTTTGTTCTCAGTCATATCCACTTGGAATTATTTCCGAGATGCCATCAAGGAACAATACTATCTCATGGGGAGCTATGAGGACAAGCACATACAATGGACCATGTTGCGGCAACAAAGGGATCAAGATGTGCATGAGCTAACGAATTTGTTCCATACCCTATGCACAAAGTTGGTTATCAAAGATTCAGAGAAACATTTTGTGCTAAAGTATCGTGATTTTCTGCATAGATACATCAGGAGGAAATGGAGTTCCTCTACATCTCCTCACTTAGTACAGCATACCAGTATGCTACGAAGATTGAGCAGAAATTCAAATAGAAGAAGCGAGACTTTGGATTTGTAAATCAAAATCAAGGGAAAGGTGCCCCCAAACCGTAGAACAAAGGACAAAGCCAAGGCATGGTAGCCCAAGACAACCTGCCAAAGACACAAGCAAAGAACAACACCGTGAAGGCAAAGAAGGACACAGGAAAGTGGTGTGAGTTCCATAAGAGCTCCACTAACAACACAAGTGAGTGTTGGGCCAGGCAGTCGTTGGTGGCCGAGATGACGGCTTTAGAATTAGATTCATGCTCTGACTCTGAATCACAACCTAACAAGGTGAATGACAAAGGGAAGAATATTATTGATGCGGAGCCCAACGCCACTGTTGCCACTATGAAGATCCAAAAGGAGGAACCAGAAGATATAGAGGACGCAAAGTGTCTCTTCCACTCCAAGATGTGGGTAAATGGTTCCCCGCTATGGTTCATTGTCAACAATGGGAGCCAAAAGAACCTCATTTCAATAGATGTAAACAAGAGGTTGGGCTTCCCAACCACAGCGCACCCACAAGCATACACCATCGGGTGGCTTCACAAAGGACAAGATCTTTGCGTCAGCCAGCAGTGCCGCCTTCCCTATAGCATCAAGCCCTTCACAGATGAGTTATTGTGTGAAATTTCTCCTATTGATGTTTTTGATGTATTATTAGGCCAACCTTACTTGTGGAAGTGACATGTTGTGTATGAGTCCCAGCCTCGCATTGTTATTGTTACTTTGGGAAATAAATTGTACAGGATACCAGAGGTACCACTGCCTCCCACTATCTCTTTGGTTACTACAAAACAATGCAATAAGCTCATCTCCCAAACCAGGAAATTTGTTTTCCTAATGACCAGCCCCCAAGGAGAGAAGAAGACTATGGTCATGACCTCCAGACATGGCTCCTCTACATGACAACAACAAATGGACAAGGTTGTGGAGGAGTACGGGGACATCTTCACCTCACCCACAGGGGTGCCTTTACACTGTTAGGTCAAGAACCCCATTGACCTAACCCTAGGTGCATCGATACCTAATGGATTGATCTATAGGCACTCTATTATGGAGAATGATGAAATCAAGAGGCAGATTCAAGAGTTGTTGCAAAAAGGTCACATCCAGCAAAGTTCATCGCCCTGCGGGAGCTCGATCATGTTGGTACAAAAGAAGGATGTGAATTGGAGACTCTATATTGACTATCGATTGCTGAGCAAGATCATTGTATGGAATAGGTACCCGATCCCATGGATTGATGACCTTTGGGACCAAATGAAAGGGGAAAAATATTTCAGCAAGATCAACTTGAAGTCTGGGTATCACCAGGTACCAATCGAACCCTCTGATGTGTGGAAGAATGCCTTGAAAGCCATGGAGGGCCTTTTTTAATGGCTCATCATGCCTTTTGAATTCAAAAATGCTCTTGCAACCTTCATGAGGTCGATGGATGATATCTTGCATCCATTCACCAACTCATTTGTAGTGGTATACTTGGATGACATTATGATCTTCAACTAGAATTGGGAAGAGCACCTCCACCACATCCGAGAACTCCTCTAAACACTGCGGCAACACAAGTTCTGTGCCAATTTGGAGAATTTCAGCTTTGGCATGAACCAGGTTCAATATCTAGAATACATTATTGATGAAATGGGGGTGCATGTGGATCCATCCAAGATCCAAGTCATTTGGGATTGGCCAGCCCCAACCACCCTAACAAACCTTTGCATATTTCTTGGTCTTTATAATTTCTACTACAAGTTCTTGATGTGATTCTCTCATATCACTTGGCCCTTGAGTCAAGTCACCAAGGCAGGAGTGAAAGAAAAATTATGTTAGTCGAAATCTCAACAGGAGGCGTTCGTAGAATTGAAACATCGCCTCTATTCTACCCTAGTGCTCACATTACCATACTTACAACAACCATTTGAGATCGAGACAGGAGCCTCTGACTATGCTATTAGGGTAGTTATTACTCAACATGAGAATCCAGTGGCATATCATAGTGAGACATTGTCCGGAATAGTTCGAAAGTATCCCACTTATGACAAAGAAATGTATTCCATTGTGCAGGCTTGTCGACAATGGAAGCATCACATTTTGGGGAAGGAGATAGTCATCCACACAGACCAATGACCCCTGCAGTTCATACAGACACAAGGGAAGTTGCAGAACGATCACCATTAGAAGTGGTCCACATATCTACAACAATTTCATTTGAACATCAAGTACAACAAGGGTAGCACCAATAATGTTGCAGACTTCCTCAGCCGACCACTGATCATGGCCATAACCACTATTCTCAACTCTTGTGAGCAGGGGACTTCTGATTGGTCACTTCTCTACAAGAGCGATCTAGAATTCAGCTACACATACAAGGTACTTTTGGGGGTAAGTAAGTTCCAAATTTTCACCTCCAAGATGTACTATTATGTCTCCTGGGACACCTTTGGGTTACTTCAAGTGAGTGTGCCAGGATGATATGTGAAGAGCACTACAGTCGAGTCACTGGGAATTTTTGGGTGGAGAAAATAGTGGCAATACTACAGAAGTATTTCTATTGGCCGAACCTTCGTTAGGATGTCAAGAAGTACATCAGATCCTGCACTGCTTACGCCATTCCCAAACTGACCATAAAGAAGAAAGGGCTCTATACTCCACTACCTACCCCTAGTCAACCTTGGGAATCCATCTCCATGGATTACATGTCAAGCCTTCCTTCTACTAAGCATGGAAACGATTGTGTTTTCATGGTCATCGACAAATTCTAAAAGATGGCCATTATGGTGGCCTGTAAGAAGAATATCAGAGTAGAAGCCACTACTAAACTCTTCTTTGAACAACTATGGGTGCACTTTGGGATCCCATAGTCTATCATATCATATTGCTTCAGCAAGTTCCTCAGCACATTTTGGTCTAGCCTCTAGTGAATGTTGGACACCAAGCTCACCAAGTCCACAACTTTCCTTCCCCAAACTGATGGCCAGATAGAGGTCGTCAATAGGATGATTGTACACATTTTTCACATGTACAATTCAAATCATCCACACACATGGGATGAGAGCCTTCCTTATGTACAACATATTTATAACCGGGCTCTCCACAGCTCAACCGACCACAACCCCTTTCAGGTGGGCTTGGGGTTTCAAGCACTATGTCTCATTACCGTAACCATGCCATTTGCAGCTACTCAGACCGATTCGGCTCATGTCCAGTCTGAAGCTGACAAAGAAAAAAAATTCATCGAGCACATTCAGCACATATGCCAATAGGTTCATGACATATTTGATAGAGCCAATGCTAAGTACAAGCAACGACATGATCAACATCGGGTGCCACACAACTTCCAGGCGGGAGAAAAAGTGTGGCTGCATTTGCAGAAGAAGCACATCACTAGAGCCCACTGCAATATTCGCCCGCTCCGATATAGGTCGTACACCATCACCAAGGTCGTAGGGAATAATGCCTTTGAGCTCAATATTCCACCATTCCTTGGTTTGCACCAAATATTCAATGTAGACCACCTTCATCCCTACTTCCCACCTCTATTGGACACCTCTGACATTGTAGAAGAACTAACACCAAAAGAGTTAAACCCAGACTGCATGGAATAGTCCACCATAGACTATATCATGGACATGAAAATCGAGAACACTCACCGACAAAAGATCCAAATATATCAGGTTGTCAAAGCTGGCCAACTCCTACAGCAAGGCAAGTGGTTCACCAGGGACCAAGTTCAACAGAAGTTTCCTCATCTCATGGAGGAACTCAACACAATGGGGACCATTTCTTCCTAAGGGGGGAGGAATGATCCAGGTGGATATTAGTGGCCACCCACCTATTCCACTTGGGGCCCCACCATTGTCTCTTTCAGGTTTTTTTTCACAACTTACTATTTTTAGCAGTTTTTTGGGTCTTGAACTTCCAGAGCCATTTTGAAGCCCCAAACAGAGATAGTATGCCGAAGTTACATCCCTGGGAAGTTGAAACACCAATTTACGCAAACGTGGCCCATATTTTTGGTGCTTCATCTCCGAAAGTTAGGTTTTTGATGTTTAGAGTTCTCCATTATTTCTCCATAATGAATACGCCCTTGAGCCTCATTGCAACACAATTTAGAGGTCTATAACCGCCACATATCTTCTCAGAGATTCGCTACCAGCACCCTAGCAATTTTGTTTCTATCATGTCTATAAGAATATTTCTGTGATTTTATATTAATGAAATGAAGCCTTATTTCTGCTACATTTCTATGATTATGGTTATTTTTGTATTATGTTACATTCTTGCATAAATCCGAATCAAGTTTTGGTCTGGATTTGAACCACCATCATTGCCATATTTTGCTACCATTTTTCTTGTGAGCTCCCTTTGAGTTCCATTTTTGTTTGGGTTTTCTACACCATCAAGAGAGAGGGATTTTAGATCTGAAGTGATGAGGACTTACAAGAACCCATCCCATTGATGAGGACTGGTAACATCTTTCTACATTCTCCTCGTAGGAGTCAAAAATACAAAAAATTCTTTAAACTAATCTTATCTTGTCTGTTGGATGCATGGAGCAACTCTTGCTTTTATTTACTGCTTAATGTATTTTAATGCATAGATCTAGATTTTTTTAGCATTTAACTTGGTCAACTAATTTCATATCTAAAGATATTGGTAGCCATCTTTGATGTTAGGGTTATTTTTTATGTGCGGCTAAAGTGAGCCTTTTTCATACGCTTTCGATTAAGATTCATACTAGCAACTGGCGACTCCACAAGGGTTTACTATTATGACCTTTGTCGTTTTCATATCCCTACATATCTAGCTACTTAAAACCTTAGGATTTCTCTTTAGCTTCTTTTTTTGTTTCTTGTGATGTTGTTTTTAACCTATAAAACCATAAAACATTGAAAATTCCAACTTCCGTGTGTTTTCGGTCCTATTGCGCAGGTGACAGGCATCAGCCGCAGCTGAGACGACAATTTTTTCTTAAAAATACTCCAAACATTAGGAAATATTGATCAATTCATGCTAACATGTGTCTTTTCTCAGTTGAATACACATCCTTTTTCTGAATTTACACTACTGAAACACTGAAATTTATCTTTATAAAATTCCCTTTTGTTAAGTCTATCATGCCCTTTATGTTCTCTTGATTTGGCATAATTGTAAAAAAAAATTAAGTTATTCTTTATGTTCTATCTTATTTGACACATAAAGAAAAAACATTAACCAACCTGATCATGTAGAACTTCTAATTCATAGATTCTATACCTTTCTCTTCATACAGGTCTTCTTTAACTCTCAATTTCTGATAACTTATTGATCAATTAAATCATCTATCCTGAGTAGACGATATATATTATTGATCATCATTTTATTCAGTTGTCAGTAGTCTATACCTACTCTGAATGTTGCAACTTTATTTTTTACCAACATTACCAGTGCTCCCCATGGAGATACACTTGGTCTTATATAAGCTCTATCCAACAACTTTTGTAGCCACAGTTTAGAATCCTACAATTTTGGTGTACTCATCCTATAGGGCTCTAGAGACTGGTGTAGCTCCTGGTATTAACTCAATTGAAAAATAAGTTTCTATTTTAAGGAGGTACATGAGCAGTTTTCATCTGAACTACATCCTTAATCTCTTGGATGACTGGTAATTTTTCTAAAATTTCCTTTTCAGTTTGTTGTCCTAATTCTTCCACAAGTACAGAATACACTTGTTAGCCTTTTCTTTTTAGCCTTTTCTTGTTGTCCTTTTTAACTAAAGTGCTGAAATTTGCATCACTGATATTGGTTTTGGTTGTCCTTTTTAATATCTTTGGTTTTCCCTCACCACCTATACCATATATTGTTTTATCTAAAACATTTATTATGTCTTTTTTTTTTCTAACTAGTCCATTCCTACCAACACCACATATGAATTTAAAGGTAAAACATGTAACTTTAATTCATGTTATTTGTACCCATTTAATTCACAACAATCTTGTGTAAACTATGTGTGACTTTTATTTGAGTAGCTTAGTTAAACAATTCCAGCTTGCTGAAATTTTTCTTTCTTATGTCAATCGACACCTAAATTCATCAAGCAGAACAGGTTGTTTAACATTCATATCTTTGCATTTATTTTCAAATGTCTCCATCCTATTTTTCCTACAACATATTTTATACTTCTACTCATATAATGTTTACACTTTTCAATTATTTATAACTCTCTTGGTCAAATTGGGTGTCTAGAAGTATTAACTCAGCAATAGTTGGTTCAAAATCCCTACCTTCCATTTTATTATCATTACTTCTATCCTTCATGTATATACCTGGAATTTGAGGGAGAGTCTTCTAAATTAGTGGTCCTTCCACTCCACACTTTTATCATTCTCTTTTCTACCTAATACAATTAAATTTACCCTACAATTAGTAGATTTCGGATTATTTTTTTCCTAAATTCGAGAGCCAAAATTCATCATCCTTCTCCTTATAGATAGTAGGTAGCAAGTTTTAAAATCACCCCACCTTTGCCTTCTCTTATAGTATATAAGGTACCTAGCGAAGCAGCCTGGTGAATTTGGTAACAACTTAGCACTAGTAAGTTGTCCCAACCTAAGTTCATAAAACTCTTTAGCTTTTTCATCCTACTATTAGTCATTCAAATATCTATTTTTAAATTTAATTTGGAAATCTTCCCAAGTGACAGTTTTCTTATCTATCACATGCACCATTTTGGTTTCCTCCCACCACAAGGTATCCTTACCTCGTAATTATTAATTAGCCAGCCTAGCTTTCAAATTTCTTCCATACTCATAACTTGGAATTATTTTACCATGTTTAGAAGCCAATCTTCTACATATTTCTCCTTCTCTCCATCATAGGAGGGAGTCTTGATTTTGTGGAATTAACCTTGTAATTCCTTGTTCCTTCTAGAATGTTGTCTAAAGGATTCATCCTCCTCAGAATCTTCTGAGTGGTTTACAGTTCCCTTTCTCTTTTTCCCAAAACCTTCACCTTCATGACTGTTTTGGAAGGTCAATTCTCTGATTAACCTTTCTTGCCCTTCGTTGGCTAGTGATAGCCTACCATTGTGGTATTTCAGTTGAATCATTTCTCTTTGCATCTTATGTATCATGGCCAAAAATAGAGCATTATAATATGATGGATTTTTTTTCACCACCCAAATCCACATACATCTCATCCCATTCACTCATGGTTTGCAGTTGTATGGTTCTACACTGAGTCACTTTACATAAAAGTAAACAATAATGAAAATTTTGTTTTTTACAAAAAAAAATTACAACAACATAATTTTTCTCTAGTGTGAGTACACATTTTGGCCCATTGTTTTAACATGGGCTATGATACCATTTGTAACATCTCCATTTTCAATAATTTTATTTATTTTTATAATACTCAAATTAATCACACTCTATGTATTGACTATGGTTCGTCACTTTCCGATGCATTTTTTGCGTTAATATTTACTTCGTTGTACTTTTACTCTTTCATAATTTAAAAATATACTCATTGGGACTAAATTTCCAAGTCTACCACTTCAATGAGCCTATATGTCATATGAAACCATCCCATTTTATTTCACATCAAAATTTGTAATTAATATTTAAATTCTCCCTTAACTATTAATCGCTAATTCATTTCCCATGCCACTTTTTATACATCTTGTAAGTCTAATTTCCACGGCCATATATACATTGTATAAATTTTACATTAAAATTTATAACCATTTTTACTTTCTGACATATATAGATAAATTCTCATATGAGTGTTATACAGGATTTTGTCACCATCCCTGCAATTCCCATCTCGACCATTGGAGGGTCATTTCCGTGATCAATAAATAGTGTCATGCCTTAAAAAAACCATCACTGTTTCCTTTTACATGAGAGTAATATTCCTTTTGTTGACAATTCCCTAAAACAGAGATTCAAAAACCCTTATTTTTTCCTTGGTGTGAGTAATCAGTTATGCCCTCATGCCGAAGAGGAAGATTAACACTGGGCCCCATGCCAGTTGGCGCTCTATCTCATTTAGCCACCTGTGCCGAGCTGTTTATGGAATTTTTTTTAGAAATAGAGGCACAGATTCCACTCCAATAACTTCAGGGATGAGTCAATGGGAGTGGTTGAAATGAATTAACCATGGAATCCCTCCTTTAGTTTATGGTTTCCACCTCTTATGGGAATATCCTAAAGGATAGGCCTCCCTCCCACCTTTTTAGGGATCCTAACCTCCTCCTTTTCCTCTATAAAAAGAAGCTATCTCTCTTTGCATAAGCTAGCTGAACATGGAGAATTGAGTATACTATAGCTGAACTATTGAAGAGATAGAATAAGAAGGAACTATATTGAGAGAGCTTGAGTCCATGCCTTCATCCCATCCAAATTCTCTGACAAGCACTTGAGACATGCTTCAGTTGAACACGGCTGGAGGAGACTGTGACGTCAAAGAATTGGTTGTAACTCTTCCTTATATCAATACATATACATGACTATTGTTTGGTTCCCATTTTGTATTATGTTAGACATTTAATGCAATATGCTTAGCCCTCTTTGTCTGGCTAGTATTTAAGAATGAAGTTATTATGTCGTATGCTGCTCTTTTTTACTGTTCTATGTGCAGGTCTCCAAGCATGACTCCAGAAGGATTGTGACTTGCTAAGGCAGGAGCGAGAGACCACCACCATTGCAACCTTGACGAAAATGTTGTATTTCAGGTAGGTTGATCTACCATGTCCTATTTTCATTCAATAATTAGGAATCAACACTCTAGAATGTATCTTTGTTTCTAGATCCACTCTAGGGCTAGAGAGATAATCTCTATCTATAGAGAGGATTTAACTACTTAAAAAATTGGCGACTCCACTGGGGATCAGTGTGAGTTTGTCATTTCATCTTATTGGGTCAATTTCAATCATTGATTTTCTTATCTATCTTTTTTTGGTTTTCTTTCTTGGTTTATATCCTTTTTTCAGCTCCAGAGTGTCAATATTGACCGCTGCTCATTGTATTTTGGTTTTTCCTTTTCCCATAGTTATCCGGCTTGGCATACTTTTTGTTTGAACAGTCGTGCCAACTAGCACAGGTTTCTTTTGTTCGAGTCGCATAGACCCCTATTTAGCAAGGATTACAACCTTACAATCGTGTCGAATCTTGTAGGATCTGGTTTGGCCTCCTTAATGATGCATGGGAAGTTTAGTTATTTAGGGTTTGTAGGATCAGTTTAGTTATTTAGGGTTTGAGTCTAAATTTAGGATTTAGGAAGTTTAAGAGTCTTTTTCGAGCTGTAAAGGAACCTGAATCGATTCAGGTCATCAGTGGTATAACTGTAAGCATGAAGAATAGATAGGGTTCAGATTTCAAAAGCTAGAGGTCTGTTTAGATACAAAGTAGGCTATAGAGGGGCCAATGATTGAAGATTTGGCCAAGATAGAAAGCATTTGTAAGTAAATTCATGTATATATTATGAAATAATTTGTTCCCAAATCTATATGGATTAGTTGAATCAAATTTTGTGTGAGACTGCTTTGAAACTCCTTGAACAATGTGGGATACAGTATTTGTAATTTGGGGTTTAAACGGACTCTGTCTATCACTATATATATTGACATTCATGTCGATGCTCTAATGTGAAGTTGAATATGCACAATTTTACGGATCGAATCCTGTGTGGTTCGCCTTTATCAAGGGTTGATTAGTGACCACAGCATGAGTCAATGCCTTTGAAGAGATATGGCTTTGGATTCGACATTAATATAGTAAAATCAATGCGCGGAGAATATTTATGTTATAATGTATGCATGCAGGGTAATTTGTGAATGGTAGTTCATATCTAGAGGTCATATGGAGCCTGTGAATAGATCGTGGATGAAGATGAGCCAGGGTGAAGGACTGTGCGAAGAGATTACAAATTCACAACAAAAAGAACAAGCAGGAGCGAGGTCATAGTTTTTATAAACAAAGGGGGAATCAAATATGAGTCAAGGCTCATTCAATTGCAGAGAACCCATGAAATTGAAGTTATAAAGTTGAAAGGGAACCTTGAGCGGAGTAACTTAACCAGGAGCGTGAACAGTAAAACCGGAGTTTGGAAACTGGTGGTGTCACATGGTCGCATAAGTGGTAATTTTGTTTTGAAAAAAAAACGCAATTCCATTAGTTGTAGGATGCGTGGAAAAAGCTGTAAAACCAAAACAACTTTTATCGCGTTTTTTGGGAGAGTTAAAGTTTGGTCGTGGAAAAAACGCGATATCCATTCTAATCGTCCGATGAATGGCACTAGGAGATCCACAGTGGTCGTGTTTCACAATGGATGAAGGTTAAGGAGGTAAGTATAAGTTGTGGCGGGACCCAATTACATTGTGGATTTTGATTTGATGTGCATTGAGGCCATGGGGCCCGAAAGGTTATATAAGTATATATTAGTGCTAGGTTTAAATCTGAGCCCAAGGCTTTGTTATAATTTTAACGGAGGATGTAATACATGTTAATATATTATCATTGATATGGATTATCACAAGGGCGCACGTATAAAATTTGTATATGCGAGTATGAATGTGCTGTGGGACCCAACCTCTAATATCTGTTGGTGACTGGAATTTTAAACAAAGTTGAAGAGTGAATGAAAGGAAAGGTTAGAACATGGTGCATGTATATATGATGGTTGAAAGGGATATTAAACCAAAGTTTTAACATAGTTGAGTCACATTTCATAAAGTGGGTTTGGAATATATTTTATACTTATAAGGTATAAAGGAGTGGGATGACTTCCACTGAAAAGGGTTAACTTTGAGGGTTATTTATATGGTTCTAACCATTGAATGAAATTTAAAGCTTCTGCATAGTGTTAGAGGTTTCAGAGATTTAAAATTATTTGGGTAAACTTAATGTCCATTATAATTATATGCCTAAGAGTAGCAGAAAGGAGAAAGTAGGTAGCCCGAGAATCAAGTGGTATTGGAGCTGGAATAGCTGTTTTGGAATTTAATTTTGGAATGCGTGCTTCATAAGAGTAGTGAGGAAAATTTTAAGTTTTAATCTATTTAACGGTTATTGTAGAGTGATTAGATATGTAGTGAGGTGATTGCAGACTTACAGAGTCTAAATTGGAAGATAATTTTTGTGAAGATTGCAGCTGATGAGATGCAGTGCATGTGATAAGAGAAGAAGGAAGATTAGATTCTAAGATCTGATATACATAAAAGTACACAGAATTACAATGAACAGAGGCTTGTAGAAATGGATGAATAAAAATATCATGCATGGATCTTGCAGGTAAAATAATTTTAAATCTGATTTGAGATTTATGATCGCAGAATTATGGTTGCAGAAAAATGAAGACAGAGTCTTGGTGATGAAGGCAGTGATCCTGATATTCAGTTAAAGACTGGATAAGGAGGAAAATTACAGTGTTCTAAAGTGAAGGTGAGTTGATGAGCAGTGTTTAACTCTGGTTTGGAGAATTTTTTGCAGAATTCAGATTGCAGGCAATTGAAAAAATCTCAGCAGAAGCATATCACAGCTTTGAGAGCAGTGATAAAAGAGTCCAGCAAGGGATTCTGAGTGAAGAAGAAGTGTGGTAGAACCTGGAGAATTCCCAACATAGGTTGGATGCAAGAAGAACCGATTTTTTCTTAAGAATTTGCAGAGTGAAGCCTAGAAAGAGCAGAAGAGAGTGGTTAGAAGTTTCCAGCAGATAGGGGACCAGTACTTGCCAAAATCCCAGATCTAGAGGAAATTATTGGTGAGCTAATTTGCAGCAAGAGAGCTTGCTCTTGCAGAGGCTTCAAGCAATTGATGAGTGAGGAACTGATGAAGGAGAAAATAGCTACTGATAGTCATAGCAGAGATTACAGAGGTTCTGAGAGAGGCCACAATAGAAGAGTGAGGGAAGATGCCAAAGCAAATGGCATGAGGAAGAAACTCACTAATGTAGAGTATTGGAAAGAGATTGCTGAGATCGATAAGTAGTTTTATAAATTGGAAAAGGTGATGGAGGAAAACCTAGAGAGTTGGTCAGCTCATGAGGAGGAGAGTGAAATGAAATCCATTACAGTTGAGGTTGAGGAAAAAGGAGATTGCCTTATTGAAAGAAAAACTCAGAGTAACTGAGTTGAGAAAATAATTTTATGTTTGTAAAGCAGAATAGAATATAGATGAAGAATGGGGATCTGCAAGAGATATTGTGAGACATGGTGAAGAATTAAGGCATCAAGAAGTTTGTATTGCTGAAGATAAAATCATTGGTGATTTCCTGAGGTATTAGACAAGTCCAGATCAGCTGGATGATGTAAATCATTACACTTTTGAATCTGATAATTGTGAGGTGATGACAGATTCTACAGAGGAAGAGGAACTCAGATTTCTTGAGTCAAGGATGTAATTTGAAGATTCCACATACATATCTGTTCAAAGGGAAGTACTTGAGAAAGAAACCAAGACTAAAAATTCTTGTGGTTTTAAAACTAAATAGTTGTGTATGTTTGCAGGTACACCACAGGGAGATGAGCAAGCTTTAAGGGTTGCTGAGGAGGAGAAATTGAATCTGAAATCTATTCATATCAATGCTGAGATAGAAAAATCTCAGGAGGAATTGAAAACAAGGGTGTCTAATGAACATATTCAGCAGAATATTGAGGCAGAGAATGAAGGACCATCTGATGATTGGTAAAGAAAGAGTGAAGGCATAAAAGGTTGTGTAAGGTTCCCAAGATCTACTCCAATTGAAGTTGTTGAACTGTATAGAAGGTTAGATTTCCAAAGAAGAGAATTGGAGAAACAGAGGACCTATGCACAAGATGATTTTCTAAGGAAGCAGGGCAGGAAGGTATTCATGAACAGTGTTCATGAAGCAGATGATGGAAAGAAGGAGAATCTAGCTAATAGTCTCACGAGGAATGAAAATCAGCATACTAATGTGCTGACAGAGGAATTGGAAGAAAACTTAGAACAACATACTGATGCATTGTCAAATGAGGAAGAGGCATTGAGACCTTCTAATTTTAATGTTGAAGGTTCATGTGTTAATGATGCAGGCAGAGAAGAACAACAAATGAATTTTATCAGAGAATGGAATGAAGGAGAAACTATGTTGGCTGAGAACATAGTAGAGGATCATCATTTAACATGGTGATTGGAGCAATGGAGATAGCTCTGGAAGTTGAGAAGAAAGGCAGTGGAAGTTTTCTGAGTCTTGAAACAGACTTAGAACTGCAAAAAAAAAGTTTTGTGTCTGGATCAGCAAATGAGACTAGTGGGTCTTATAATTTTGAAACCGACAAATTGGCTATGTTTACAGGTGATACAGAGGACAATCCATCTCTTGGAGTTGTCTTGAAAGAAGAAGAACTGTTACAGGAGGAAGGTGAGGCAGTCATGTATCATATGAAGATACTTTTCATTAATGAAAAGGAGGAGCTAATTTGTTTGGTTGATCAAGAGAAGACTATGGGACAGATTTGTAAGACTGACACAGTGATGGGAAACCAAAATTCTATTCTGATAGAGGAAGATGAAAATGCAGAGCTTGAAGTACTTGATTTGATTGCCAGAATCAATCAAGGAGATGAAGGACAATTACTGAAGATTGTCAAAGAAGAAGAGGGGTATGCTAAAACTGGATTGTAGCATATTTATCATGTGAAACAAGAACCGAAGAGGTGGCTGAAATTTTTGCTGAAATAATTTGAAGAAGAGGAAGAGATTGCAAGCACTAGGGTGAAATTGCCTAAGTTGTGGAAGAAATAAGGGTAGATGCTAGTTTGAAAATTTTTCTTATGTTTACTAGTATGCAAGAAAAATTACATGAGTATGTTACTGCAGGAAGGAAATTAATTGATGATTTGTTTTCTAAGAGTGAATTTGTAGATGATGAGCAAAGGAAAATGGTTAGAGAGGGACAAGAAGTATGGGAGGCAGCAACACCCATGGTGGCAGCCACAGTGGCAGCAACATGGGGCATGACATCTGTAGGAGTAGCAAACATGTTAGTAACAATAGTAACAGCAAGAGTAACAATATTGGAAGCAACAGGGATTGAAATCAGCAGCAGCAGGAAAATAAATTTCCATCTAGAAGAGAAGTTGTACATGGAGATTGAAAACATCATAAAACTGATGATGAAGGTGTCTCGGAAGTAGCAGGCATCAGTAAGAAAGAAAAAGGATTTTAGAAAAGGAAATACATGAAGATATTTTGAAAGTACATCTGGGGGTAACATGCGGAATAAGATATGGAGACCTGGAGAAATGCAGATGAAGGATGATGCAGTTCTTAGATAGCAGCCAAACAGAGTATGGGATCCAGGAGGCAGAGATTGAAGACACATGATCAAGAGATCATGAAAAATTTGAACCTTGGGAGTCTGATGCAGGGGCATTAGGCTCAAGAATTACTTTGTACCTAAGTAGACAAAGGGGGGTCTCATATTTCTAAATTCTCATGTAATTATTAGTGATTTTGAATAAAAAGTGAGGAATTGTAAATGTTCTCTAACTGCAGAGAACATGAGAGAAAATGATTATTTAGGAATGAGTAGAGACTTTCGAATTAGGATCAGTTCAATTATTTAGGGTTTGAGTCTAAATTTAGGATTTAGGAAGTTTAAGAGTCTTTGTCGAGATGTAAGGGAACCTAAATCGATTCAGGGCATCACTAGTATAACTGTAAGCATGAAGAATAGATAGGGTTCAGAGTTCAAAAGCTAGAGGTCTGTTCAGAGACAGATTAGGATGTAGAGGGGCCAATGATTGAAGATTTGGCCAAGATTAGAAGCCTTTCTAAGTAAATTCATGTATATATTATGAAATAATTTGTTCCTGAATGTATGTGGATTAGTTGATTCAAATTCTATGTGAGACTTATTTGAGCCTCCTTGAAAAATGTGGGATACAGTATCTGTAATTTGGGGTTTAAATGGAATCTGTGTATCATTATAGATATTGACATTCATGTCGATCTTGTAATGTGAAGTTTAATGTGCACAATTTTACGGATCGAATCCTTTGTGATTCGCCCTTATCAAGGGTTGATTACTAACCACGGAATGAGTCAATGCCTTTGAAGAGATGTGGCTTTGGATTTGACATTAATCTAGTAAAATCAATGTGAGGAGAATATTTTTGTTATAATGTATGCATGCAGGGTAATTTGTGAATGGTAGTTCATATCCAGAGGCGGTATGGAGCCTGTGAAGAGATCGTGGATGAAGATGAACCGAGACGAAGGACTGTGCGAAGAGATTACGAATTCACAGTGAAAAGAACAAGCAAGAGCAAGGGCAGAGTTTGCATAAACAAAGGAACAATGAAATATGAGTCAAGGCTCATTAAATGGCAGAGAACTCGTGAAATCGAAGTTATAAAGTTGAAAGAAGAACCTTGAGCAGAGTAACGGAACCAGGAGCATGAATAGTAAAACTGGACTTTGGAAACTGGCAGTATCGCGCGGTCACATAAGTGGTAAATTTAAAATAAAAAAAATTCGATTCCATTAGTTGTTGGATGCTTGGAAAAAGCGGTAAGACCAAAACAACTTTTATCACGTTTTCTGGGAGAGGTAAAGTTCGGTCGTGGGAAAAATACGATATCTGTTCTAACCATCTGATGAATGGCGTTGGGAGATCCATGGTGGTCGTGTTGCGTGATGGACGAAGGTTAGGGAGGTAATTATAAGCTATGGTGGGACCCAATTACATTGTGGATTTTGATTTGATGTGCATTGAGGTCATGGCGCCCGAAAGGTTATATAAATATATATTAGTGCTGGGTTTAAATCTGAGCCCAAGGCTTTGTTCTAATGTTAACGGAGGATGTAATACACGCTAAAATATTATCATTGATATGCATTATCACAAGGGTGTGCATATAAAATTTTTATATGTGAGTATGAATGTGTTGTGGGACCCAACCTCTAATATCTGTCGGTGACTGGCATTTTAAACAAAGTTGAAGAGTGAATGAAAGGAAAGGTTAGAACATGGTGCAGGTATATATGACAGTTGAAAGGGATATTAAACCAAAGGTTTGACATAATTGAGTCACATTTCATAAAGTGGGTTTGGAATATATTTTATACTTATAAGGTATAAAGGAGTGAGATGAATTCCACTCAGAAAGGTTAATTTTGAGGGTTATTTATATGGTTCTAACCATTGAATGAAATTTAAAGCTTCTGCACAGTGTTAGAGGTTTCACAGATTTAAAATTATTTGGGTAAAATTGTAGTGCATTATAATTTTATGCCTAAGAGTAGCAGAAAGGAGAAAGCAGTTAGCTCGGGCATCACTTAATGAGTCTTTTGGTCAGTTGTGCTTGCCTCTGGGTTATTTTTTGTGTGTAATTATGCCTTTGGGACTATTTTGACTGCTCTTGAATTGTTTTTTGTAGTTGTTTGTCCATTTTCTTATCCGTGTAGTATAACGCCTTAGGGTTTCTAAGTGTCTTGTTACACTGACCCTTCTATTTTGAAATCAAGTCTTTTGATTATTGTCAGTATCATTCTCAGGTCAATTGCACTAAGTTTTCTTTATCCTTTTGAGTGATTGCTTTGATTCAATAATCATTTCATTTTTCGATTGATTCTTCTCCTTGTTGCTCCAAGCATAGATTACATTGCTTGTTTTGGGTCGTTTTGAAAACTTTCTTTTGGTTTGGAAGATTGCAACATTAGTTTGAGTGCTTTCTTGTGTTTTCTTTGTGTTTGATTGAGTCATTCAATTTCGATTCTTACACAATACTCAAGATAGTATTAGTTTTCATTCTTCATGTAATTAGTGCATCATGTACTTCTTTTGAGATAAATTAATAATTCAAACCGCACTCAGAGGTAGGACATTTCCTATTGATATAGGAGCTTTTGGACTAGAAATAATAATATCTCCAATCATGACCCCTCTGGGATGCAAAATATACATCTTATTTCCATTCTTGTAATGCACCTTGAAAATGTATGCACTTATATTAGGGTCGTATTCTATGGGTTGAAAATTAAAAAAAAAAACATATTTTGCATTCTTTCATTTGCATCAAAGGTGAAATATTCTTTTCCATAACTAGCATTTGATAGTCTAGGAAAGAGTTTCATTTTCTTTTGATTGTGTTAGATGCGTTAGTGGATTTCTTCACATACTTTCATTGTTTGCTATTGTTTGACAGATCTCTATCCTTCTCATAACTAGCATTCATTGAATAAAAGATGATGTTCATTTGCATATAGTTTTCATTTAGGAAATTTGAAATCTAAATTCGATAGGGCCTTGAAACTGAACCATAATCCAAGATCAACTTTAAAATTCATTCAATTAATCTAGGGAAGCATTGAAACCTAACACAACATTTTTAGTGGTCTAGGCTAGAGACGTGTTCCTGCATCCTAAACCCTAGTAGCTGTCATTCACCATTTGACTTTAGACAATGCTAGTACGGGCTTGTGCTCCCCATATCATTGAGTATATAAAGGGAGACCCCTCTAGGTTGAAATAATTTTATCCATAGGAAGCCGAGTCTTCTGCCTTGTGACCGTGATACACTGAACACGACATTTTGGGAGACTACCTACACCTGCATTAAGTCCTTGGTCATTTCTCTTTCATTTTATCACCAAGGTGTATATGGCAGTTCACAGAAACCTGGTATACCCTCTTTCTTAGAGTACCTGAGTAGTCATTTTGATCTTTTCATGACTCTTTAAATAGAGAAGAGATTGTCTACAACTTGTCCTTTCACTCTTGTTTAAAATTTAAAGTGAATAGAGTCATATTTTTCTTGTTTCTCAACTCTTAAAACATGAAATAACAGAATCTGGTTTCAGTGTCATAAAATTAATCACCTACGATCACATGCCTATTATAAGTTTTATTACTTGGCTTGTTTTTTTTTCCTTAGATTTTGATCTTGGAGCCTTCGATTGGTTATCTTTTTCCTTCTTGTTTTGAACTACAGTCATAGTGGCGGAACTACCACTTTCGTCGTCCTCACTGCCTCCTAGTGGTAGTTCTTTTCCGAATGTTTCTTTTGAAACACATTAGCCCACTAGGTGTGTCGAGTTTCCGCAACCTACTCTCCCATATGTTCAACCTCTTGCTACCCGATCTCCTCCTAAAGAATTAGTTGAGTTCAATTGGCCTCCTTCAAGTGCTTGGTCTAGTTTTGGGGAAGAAGGAGATTTTCCTCCTCTTACATCAGGCTCACCATTTTTTGTTGCTACTGTACCTCCTAATCCCCATAGCCTTTTCGAAAATCTTATGGCAGAGTTAGACATGGATTCATCTAGTCCTGTTGGTAGTGAAGGAATGCCTGTTTCTACAGGAGAATATCATTTTTTTCCTGAAGATGTCCCTCTTGTTTATACTTAGTCTTCTCCACCATTACTGTCACTTCCACTTGGATATAGGTCCTTGAGTCACATTATGTCTGATGTTGCCTACATAGCACAATTCAGCACATTAAATCCTCCTCAGAGTTCGGTCCTTTCTTCATTAGGACTATCACCTTCGACACCTGGTTCGTCAGATACTGTTACATTTGTTTCAGTCCGACCGACTGTTTGTGTGGATTCATCCACACCAGTTGTTACCACTTAGTCCTCATGATATTTTCACACTTGCAAGTCTATTTCTCTCAATCCTATGTGGCCTATTAATCTTGGTCCTAGTAAATCACAATTTAGTGTAGCAGAGGCCCCACCTACTTGTAGTGCAGTTTCCACTACCCCGATGATTCTTGGAGGCCTTAATTTTGAAGGGTATATGTTGGTTTCTCAGCAGCAAAGCTCTCAGGGTTCTCAGCTACTCCAGGCTCTTGGTAATCCTCGATTCCATCACTATGATGTTGTTGCTAATCTTGTTTATTAATTTCAGCATCATTATGATGTGTATGGTAATCTTGTCTATTTTCCTCCTATTAATCCTCATCAGGTTGTTTATGATCCTTATCAGACTATTTTTTATCTTAGACCTACCTTATCTGTGCAACCCGCTGGCTTGTAAGGACAACCCTCATTATGACAATATTTAGCTCAGCAGGGCCCTGCCTGTGGTCCACAGGGACAACCTTGTGATTCACAAGGCCAACCTTCACAAGGTCAACCTTTGGTCCAACATGGTCAACCCTACGGTCTGTCTGGTCAACCTCAGAATCAACCAGGACCATCTTATACTCTTGGGGGGAAAAAATATCTACTACAGGGACAACCTTTGGTGCCACAATCACCGCCACATGTTTCGTATGGCCAAAAATTTATGCCATAAGGAAAACCCTACGCTCCTCCTCTAGGTCAACCTGGTTATCAGGGACGACCTGGTCCATCACAACCATCGGGCCAACCTTTCCCACAAGGGAAACCTGGTGGCCCTTAGAAAATAATTCAACCTATTTCTCAGCTAGTTCCATCATTTCAATAGCCAGTTCTACCTGCTTATAGTTAGCTTGGTTTTCTCGCTGAGCGGCCTATTCAACCTGCTTAGCTGGGTCTGCCTTCTCAACCACAAGGCGATTATTACCCTCAGGGTTCATATCAGCTGGTATATAGTGCACCCCAGGTTTCTTACCCTTAAAATCAACTTGTATATCATAAACCTCAAATCCATGCTTACATTCCACAACAAAATCCATACGCTACTCAACAAGGACCTCAATGGTCGAATCTGACTCAGTACCCTATTCCTCAACCCCAGTATCAACCTAGTTACCCTGATTCTAACCCCTATGGTCATAATCCTCCGGGATAGAATATCTGGGGATAGAATCCCTCTCAGACTCAGTGGAATGTAAACACGGGTCCTCATCAAAGGCCTCTGATGACTTTCAACACTCAATTATCATTGCTTGCTACATTGGAATTACCTGATGTGTCAAAGTTAATGAACGATCCTATTCTTCATAACCTGTATTGGCCTCTGGTTCCATCCAAGATTCCTGGTGATTTTCCTAAATTTGAAGGCAAGTATGGTGAAGACCCCAAAGCATATGTCATGACTTACCATTTTTGGTGTTCCTATAACTCTTGGGTTGACGATTCTATTCGACTCTATCTTTTCCAGCGAACTCTTACTGGTGCCACTGCAAAGTGGTACATTGAGCTATCTCATGGCATCTTCCAAGAATTTAATTCTTTAGCCATGGAATTTCTTACGCATTTTCAGTTACTAGTCTGCTATGAGATTGAGAGGCACCTCCTCAGTTCATTGAAAGAAGACCGAGCCACTCATATCTCAGATCATATTCGTGAATGGTGACACCATCGTCACATGATTAAATTTGAAATACCTGATCAGATTCTGACTCATTGGTTCATCACCTCCTTTGTCAATCAGATTACAAAAGACACAGCTATGGGGGCATGTGTAACTGAGGAGTAAGCCATCACTTATGCCCAGTACCTTGATCTTGTGTACTCTAAGTCTGGCACATTATATGATATCTTTCCTGATTCTCCATAACTTGGAAGTTCTAAACCACCAGCGACTCTATCCGTCAATGGTATAATTGTTTCTACATCTCAGACTTCTCAAAAGTCTTCTTCTTCAAACTCTGGGAAGCCGAAGTCTACTTCTTCCAATAATGTTGCTTCTCAGTCCACCTTGAATTCTGGTAAACCTGCAGAAGTTAATTCCATTTAGGCCAATCCTATAGATAATACTACTAAAGGTAAAAATAAGGGTAAAGGTAAGGCCAAAGCCGATACCCCGAAACAGGATTCTTAGAAACCCCATGCTGGTGATGGTTCTTAATGCAAGCCAAAGTACCCCTGTTTGATTTTTGATGACGAGCACTTCACCAAGGCCTATCTTAGACGATCCAAAGTGAGTCTATTGCTCAAAGGCACCCAGGGAACTTCAACCATTCTTAAACAACCCTGCCCATATCAGCAGACCCATATGGTAGAGAAACCTCAGTTCTCTGCCCCTTTTGCCTCTCAGGTGTACATGATGGATAGTTCTGCAGCTGCTTCTATTGCTACTCAATCAAAATATTATACTTGATCACATCAGGCCACGGGGAAGGAGATCACTGATGGTCCTCCTCCTCCGCTTGTTACTGGCCCTCTTGAAATTGAAAGGCCTAATGTTGAATCCGTTGTACAACCACCATCCAAAGTTGTCATCCGCAAGTATTCTTATAATCCCAATGCCCATGTCACTCACCATTACAATATTGTTGAGGATTTGGCTCAGGCACCATCTGTGATTTCCACATTAGAAGTACTTCAGAGTTGTCCGTATTAGCAAAAATATTTGTTATCTACGATTGGTGGGATTGATCCTATTGATACTAGCCTTATTTCTTTCGATTTAGAGAATTTCGTTCCATGACTTTCGCATTAGATTGCGCTCATTATTCAAGTTTCTATTAATGTTCTCAATATCCATCGAGCAATTGTGGATGAGGATGCATCAACCTATGTCATATCATCTTCATGTTGGAAAGCTATTGGTTCTGCAGCCTTGAATTCATTGCCAAATGCCCATTAAGAATTTGATGGAAGAGAATCAAAGCCTTTAGGTGTTCTTGCTATTTTAAACTACAAGGAAAAGACCCTCTAGCAGAGGTTATAAAGGAGGTTTTTAGCATTATAAAATTGGCTAAAATTGTCAAAAAAACATATGCTACCACATCCATTTATGGATACGAAGGTTTTGGCAGAGCTTTTAATGGAAATTCAAGACAACTAAAAAAAAATGGTGGACAGAGGTTCTTACTAATGTTTTTTTCATCGATGCGCTAATCATTATTGAACGCACCAGTGCGTACCTGTAGTCGGAGCCCCGGGGTGGTCGAAGGAGAATGCACCGGGTCATTAAGGTATAAAATAGCACCGGGCATAGTTTTGGTGATACAATGCATGGGGACGTTCTGATTGTTCTTGGGACTTGAGCGATGCCCATAGGTCATATCAATGCGCTGGTGCGTAGACTTATAGAAATGCACTGGTGTGCCCTTTCACACAAATGCACCGAGATTTATAATTGGTATCAGTATTCGTGCGGTGGAAATCTGTCATATAAATACACTGGTGCATATAGACACATAAACGCCCCAGTGCACAATATCACACAAATGCACCGAGATTTATAATTGGTATCAATATTCATGTGGTGCCCATAGGTCATCCAAATGCACCAGTGCATATAGAGATAAAAATGCCCTGGTGCATAGTAACACATAAATGCACCGAGATTTATAATTGGTATTGGTATTGGTGTGGTGCTAATAGGTCATAAAATGGAGCCAGTGCATATATATACCTAAACGCACCAGAGCACCATACAACATAAATGCACTGGAGCGTCGTACAACACAAACACCTCGATATTTTTAACCGGTTTCGGTGTTTCTGTAGTTACCATAGGTCGTAAAAATGCACTGGTGCACTTAAGAATAAAAGTGAACTGGTATAAGAATACACGGACCGGTTTTCATTTTGTATTTTTTAGAAACATCGACCTGTGACAGTGCAATTATTGTGATTGTTTTAAATTCCTTACTCACCAAAAGTCGAGACGTCTTATAACAATATTCATATTAGTTAAATTTTTATTAATGAATTTGAATGTGATGTTTGGATTAATTTGTAATATCATATCATAATTATTGTAGTTTTTTAAAATTCAGTATTCATCAAAATTCGACACATATATATCTTATAACAATATTTATATGAATTAAATTTTTATTAGTACATTTGAGAACGACAATGGAGAATGAAATAGTGAAAATGGACAATACAATACACTAAAGTAAAACATTTTTTATTATATATATATATATATATATATATAAGACATTATTTGTCATACAAAATGGGACAGTTATTGGTATCCCTTTATCTTTCAATTGGGACACTATGTCCACTAAATTAAAGAAAATGTTTGATTTCACAGACATTTTTCAAAAAATATAATGCCTTGCTTTGATATCCAAACATAGTGATCATCATTCTTCGCTTGAACTATTGTCACCGCTAGAGCTACTTCCATGACTTTGGTTATTTTCAGGATTGTTTTGTTCACGGTGTTGATTGTTTTCTTCTTCCTCACCTTCCATCTACAAACATAAAAATAAACTGTAATGAGTGTATATACATTGGTGAGAATAATGAAAATTGCAATATTAAATAATATAAATAAATGTAAATAGAAAAGAAATGATTTACCAATGAAACAAAATCTAGTTAAGTTGCTATAAAGAAGTAACAATTACTTACAAACTGAGATATCAATCATTTTCTTCCTTGTCGTCATGTTTTATGTGCTGACTGGGTTCCATTTTCTTTTTTTTTATGCAAGAAAATACTTGAAAATTAATATTTAATGCTAAATCATTTATTTATTGTACCTAATGATCGAAAAATTCAATGATTACATATTACATTTAAAGCACATTGTTGTTGAGATGGCTCCCCCCACGATGCAATTTTGTCCATTTCTTTGACCATCTCCTTGTACACCTTTTTGGACATTCCTACTGGCATATTTATGATATCAGCCTGTTCATATTTTGAGATTTTCATAATCTTCCTGAAAATGTAACATGAAAATAAACTATTTAATTTTGATATTGATATATGAAAATTAAGTATAAAAAAGGTGATATATATAAATAGTTCTAGACAAACATCTAAAGGAATATCACTTTTTCATTCCATCATTTTTTTTGTATGTTTTTGCTATTAAAAGTTTGACATGTCTCATTGACCAATTCTCTAGAAATTCTTCCTGTAGTTTAGACAAAATTTGGTTCTTGGAATCATTAGATTGGTTTTTGTATTGTAAGTGGAAATAACGTCTATACATTCATTCCACTAGATTGCTCAAACTTTTGTAGAAGTTTTTCCCCCTTTCGTTAACCTCCAGCACCACTCCAAATGTGCTAAGGAGCAATTCATTTTCATTTGCAAGTTATATTTTTTTTCTTTTCTTAGAACAACATTCCTTTTCTGAGTTGTTGGTCCTTGTAGAACATTAAACATATGTGAATTAATAGACTATTTCACACATGTTATCTAATAATTTTAATTCTATTATTAATGAAAACTAACAAAATAAACTCATATTGGATCGATACTATTTTTTCATTCACCTGATTCATCCTTTTGCAATTTTTCCATCAAGATTTTATGCTTTTCTGGTCCTAGATAAGAAATAATCTTATTGAGTTTCATCATTTTGTGGCTCTGCATGATAGACAATAAACAATACATATTAGTTAAACTTACATATAGTTCAAACATAATATTTTTTGTAAAAAAATTAGAAAGAACTTGCCTTTTTTGTTGTTATTGATTTGTTATTAGTATTTTTGTTACTTGATATTTTTTCAGTGACTTATTTATCAATCCCAAACCCGTACCACATCATTCATTAATATATTTATAAACAAACTATCAAATTTTCGAAGTAAAATAAAATAAAATCTCAAGAAACAGGTGCGCCATTGATGATGTATGCACTGACGCTGGTACGTGGATATCTTCCAAACGCACCGCACAAATAGTACAACAGACCAAATGGTGCTCTCTGTCTACAATGAGCACCAGTGCCTTACAATTCAATCACCGCACTGGTTAACAATGAAAAAATAATAAAAATCGTCTAGTGTTAATTTTTGTAGCATAAAATGGTGCCATATTTCACATATGGCGCATCGATAAAAAAAAAATTGTTTATTAATTTTTTTTTATCACATTACTTATGTGGTGTGCTTGTACAATACAGAGCACTAGTGTGCTATGTTACGCCTAGAGCACCGATAATTTTTTTTTTTTAAATTCATGCAAGGGCCCACATGGATTGGGATACAACTATGCTAATCGTCCTATTGGTTAGATGTCTTAGGTCTATATTTGGCAATACAAACCCTATAAATCTAAATTGAAAAGCCCTAATTCTGAAATCACAAAAAGAGGGAGAAGAAAGGGCAGAAACAAAAAGAATGTAAGGTTTGTATTTTTTGAAAGTTTTTTTTTTGAAACAGAACATTCGCAATGCGCCATTATGAAATAGCGCATCGGCTGCATATTTTACAAATGGCGCATTAAGAAAAAAAAAAAAATTATCTATTTTTTTATCATAGTACTTGCACGGTGTGTTGGGATAATAGAGTGCACCAGTGCACTCCAGTACACAGGGTGCACCGAAAAAAAAAAACTGTTGTTTTTTAATTTACAGAAGGGCCGAAATGGATTGGGATCTGACTATGCAGGTCCTCCCATGGGTTGGATGTCTTAGGCTTATAATTAGTAATACAAACCCTATAAATATAAATTGAAAGACCCTAATTGTGAAATCACAGAAAGAGGGAGAAGAAAGGGAAGAAACAAAAAGAATGTAGGGTTTGTTTCTAAAATGGTTTTTTTTTGTAAAACAACACGTTTGAGGTGCACCATAATGAAATAGTGCACTGGTGCCATATGTTACATATGGTGCACCGATAAAAACATATTTTATTTATTTATTTATTTTTTATCATTGTACTTTTACGGTGCGCTGGTATAACAGAGCACATCAGTGCGCTGGTATAACAAAGCGCATCGGTGCTCTATGTTATGCAGGGTGTACCGATGAAAAACAAGTTTTTTTTTTTAGATTGACGCAAGGGCTAAAATGGATTGGGATCTGACTATGCAAGTCGTCACATGGGTTGGATGTCTTATGAATATACAAACCCTATAAATATAAATTGAAAAGCCCTAATTCTGAAATTAGAGAAAGAGGGAGAAGAAAGGGAAGAATAAAAAAGAATATAGGGTTCTGTTTCTAAATATGGATTTATTTTTTTATTTTGTTTCTAAAAATTGCAGAAAAGGTAAAAAAAAATAGCAGAAAAAAGTAAAAAATGCAGTAAACTTTTATTTTTTTATTTTCCTTCATAAAAGAAGTTCAGAAAAAGTTAAAAAAAAACAATAGACTTTGATGTTTTCTTTTACTGCATAAAAAAAACTACAGATAAAAGTACAAAAAAACAATAAAATTTACTCACTTCATTTGAAATTCTATGGTACAAGGTTTGAATCACCAAAGGTTTTGAATTATGATTGTCTGAATACTTTTGTTCGAACGTATTTCCCTACTCCACAGTGCTCTGTTTTCTCTAGGTATGTTTCCTACAAATCTATGGCTGAATTTTTTTGCAAAAATAGTGAAATAATGAAAAGTGTTTAGTATTTAAAGAAATGTCTTATGAAATTATATTTTCGAAAATATTTTTCTGCCCATTTTTCAATTTCACCACTTTTTTTTCACTTAAAGAAACTAGGGTTGAACGTTTTTTATTTGTCGTTATTCATTTAATGGTGTGTCCTTTAATTGAACTGCATCGGTGCATTAGGTTATAAAACAACATCCATGCGCAATACCAAAAATGCACCGATGCAGTTATCTCTACATTACACACCGAAATTACATTTAGGTTTGTGCACCAAAATTTATTGTTGTTTTTCTCAAATGCAGGGACAAAATATCATATATTATATGGAATGGAAAATTCTTCAAAATGCAGCTCGTTCCATAATATTTCTCAAAGTCCATCACAGATTTCTCCCTATCCATCTAGAGACGTAATATTTACTTCAAATTTGTTTTATTTTTTCACTGTCTAATTGAATTTATGGTTTTTATCCATGCAGTCAATCACACACAACTTAATTAAATTTGCAATGTATAAAAATTTGCAGGTTGATGTAGATTCATCATTGAGTTCAGATGCACAAAATATTCAAACTGCTCCAAAATGTTGAAAGTTCTTATCAGGAGCTGCATACCGCAATGCGCATTTGGTAGATGAAAATAGATAGTCGCTTCACCCTGCCAATTGTAACAATATTGCATCTTCCAGCCACAATCCCTGGACAATGATGGTAATTATAATTATAATTGTTTGGTATATATACTATTTAATATGTAATTATTTCAACATTAAAGCAATTTATAATCATGCAATATTGTCAACGTGGTTACTAATTGACATCATATATTTTGTACTAATCATGTTCAAATATTTTTTTTTAATTGTTATGATTCTAGTGATGATGAACGGCCTACCTACCATCTTCTGTTGCACACCACGACAATGTCAAAAAGAGAGAAGACTGAGTTAAGAGAAAAAATAAGAGACGAATGATACCAAGAATGGTTGAATCAACCACCGATTCAATTACCGCTACGTCCAGATTCACCAATTAGGAATGACTATAGCAATTGTAGTTCTTCACAAGCTGACAATGGATGTAATCAAATAGAGGTTGGTATGGATGATTACTTAAGGGATACAACTGCAATAGAGACAATGTTGTTATATGCATTCCAAAATGATGATCAACTAGGGGATGATGCTCATATCACTAGCACCTTTTTCGAAAGCCTTAAATTTGCTTCCACCACCCCTCCCTTTGGACTTGGCGGTCAGTCAAAGTATACCCAGTTGGGGATAATGATGTTACTGTACAACTTGAAAGCCAATTTTGGCTTGTCTAATGCATGTTTCTTGGAACTTTTGAGGTAAGTTACCATAAAGTAATCCCCTTATATAAATTTAAAATATAATCAGTACACTGAAATAAACATTAAAATGGTAAATCCTATGAACGTTAATAATTATATCAACATTAATGTACATTTATTAATATATTTTTCCACGATCACCAACTGCAGGTTATTCAAAGATAAGGTTATTTTGAGTGATAATTCCTTTCCTGGTTGCTGCAAAGAGGCAAAGAAATTGTTGAAAATCATATCATGCATGTCCAAATGATCGTATTATAGATAGAAGAAAATGTGCAGACAAAGAGATGTGTTTGAAATTTGGGCATGACAGGTATGATAAATAAAAAAAGAAGGGTAAATCACGTACTGGTCCTCCTTTTAACATATTGAGGCACGGGCCTATAATCCTATAATCCCAAGGATTCAAAGGCTCTTTCATTCCAAAGAATTAGCTATGTTGCAAGGATGGCATGCCTCACACAGAAGCAAGTTGGGAGTTATGCGAATTCCAACTAATTCAATAGCCATGAAGCATATAGACCATACATGGCCCAAAAAATTCAAGGATGAAGTATGAATTCTACGACTCAGCATAGCCATGGATGGTATCAACCCATATTCCCTCCATAACACAAACTATTATGTTTGGCCTGTAGTAGTGATCAATACAATATCTCCCCATGGTTGTCTATGAAGAATGAACATCTTATGTTGGCTCTCATAGTTGATGGTAGAATACAAGTGAAGAATGTGGATTTCTACTTATAACCATTGGTAGATGAATTGAAGGAATTATGGGATGGGATAAATGTATACGATGTATCAAGACCCATCACAACAGAGAGGAGTTTTATGTTGTATGGGATATGTGTTTACACAACACATGATTATCCAGGATTAGGAGTTTTCCCTGGTAAATTATATGTTTAATTTATTGATTTGTTTATATATGTAACAATATTCTTTCACATATTAGTTATTTAATTTGTTGTAATATTTGTTATGATCTTCATGATATTATTTAATGTGCCATGCATATTAATTAATGTATACAAATATAATCTTGCAGGTCTTGTAACAAAAGGGTATTTTGGATGTAAATGTTGTGGACCTTCTCTGAAAGCTAGATGGTCCAAGTACCTACGAAATCTAGTGTATGATTGCTTGAGGGTATTCCTACCAAAATAACTCCCTTACGGAAGAGCAACATCCACTTTCAATGGTAAACAAGAGAGAACCTAAAGGCCTCCAATAGTGACACCATCTGAATGTCTTAGAGAATATGAGAGAGAGAAGGAGAAGGAGTTCATAGAAATGTTCGATTCAAATGGGGAGCCTATGTTCGATGATCCAGATTTCTTCAGCACCTATGTTGAAAAATTTCCCATTGGGATGAAAAGGAAATCTGTATTTTATGACCTCCCATATTGGGAGCATCTTAAGATTGCCCACTTATTAGATCCCATGCATATATTTACAAATGTTTCATCTTCTTTATGGAGGTACATATTATCGAAAAAAAGTGACACATTGGCTATTAGGAAAGATCTTGTTACTTCAAAAAATAAAAAGAAACATTGGCCAAGGCGTTTAGAAGGTATAGGATCAGAGGCAGGCATTGGTCCCTCTAATTCATGGTTTTCCAAAGAAGTTGATGTCCCATGGATTTTTAAAAAATATGATATATCTTTGGCAAAGGAAGTTATAATGGATGTCAGGGTGCCAACTTCATACAACTCTTCACTACGGCACTGCTTCACCGTGGATGACCATTTGTCGGCATTGAAATTACATGACCATTTGAATCTTCTAAGAGTACGTATAATGTCAAAATCATGATTTTTTTATTTGTTATATTAATATATTTTATCCCGTGCTGGGATCATAAAACATAACTAATTTTGTATATTATTTAACGTGTTTCTAACTTTGCAGTGTCATTATCCTTTTTTTGTGCGTGGGTGTGTAAAACATGAATTCCCTCAAGACCTAGGACGAGCCTTATCTAAATTACATGCATTTCTATGTTGGATCATGTCAAAGGAGATTCATGTGGCTAGCATTCCATGGTGGTGTCAAGAGATAGTTGAGATTGTTTGTATGTTTGAGAAGGAACTGCCGACGAGTTTCATGGACTTATAGGTTCATATTCTAATCCACCTGGTAGATGAGGCTAAATTAGTTGCGGTTGTTTCCTGTCATTGGATGTTCTTCTTAGAGAGGTACATGAATAAATTGAAAGGTTTTGTTCGACAAAAGGAAAAACCCGTGGGGTCTATGGAAGAGGGGTACGTATCGTATGAGTCTTTCTATTATGTCAGTGAGTACATCAAGTAGATCGACAATAGACCAGGTGTGGTGATTTTGGACGATGAAATGGATGAAGAAAAAAGAGAGGGTGAGTTGCTCCAAATGAGTGGAAAAGAGTGCTTGATAAAGAGTAAGCGACTTATAATTTTTCAAATTTACAAAAAGTAATTAATATTCATATTGAACTTAAATATATATTTTTATCTCTAAGTACTATATAATGTTGGTTTGATTTCATCAGTGAAGGCAGAAATTGAAACAATCAATAAATTTGTTCTTTACAATTCTGAAGTGACACAACCATGGGTCGCATTTTACAAACAAAATAGGATGAAATGGGATAGTGACAGGAAATAATTCATATGGTTGAATGGTAGAAGTGTGCCTTATCCCGATCATTTGAAAGAAAATATGCCAAAAATATGCCCCAACAGTTGGGTTGATGACCAAGTCAAACAGAAATACGGTGCTACTGGTCCTTACCCGTGTGCTAAAGAGGATGCATTAAATGTAGGGATCGGGTGCAGCAACTCGGTAATAACATTTTTAATTTATATGTAAATTTGAAACTAATATTAAGACATCTACATTTCATATTTTAACTGTTGGATTATTATTTATAAGACACATGACACTATGGTTTTTTTAACTTTTTTATAATAGGTGCATGTGTTCCCATATATGTGGGCATATGGAGACCATTTTCGCACAGAAAATCTTGATGCTGGAAACATCCCACAAGACTGTGGAGTGGAAGTCGAGTGCGACCAATCTAGTCGATCTAACCATTGTAATCAAAACCTAGTACGATGGATGTTAGGTTATGTCAGAAATATACAAGAGATCATTGAAGTGGATTTTTATTCTTTCCAATGTGTTATTTTTAGGTGTAAGTGGTGGGACACCTTTGATCAGAATAATGTAAAGGAAGATCATGATAGTAAGCTGATATGTATCAACTCTAGAAAGATGTGGAATGAAGCTAAGGAGCCCTACATTTTCCCTAAACACTGCAACTAGGTGTTTTTTTTACCCAGATGTGTTGGATAGGGATTGGTGGTTCGTATTGACAGATGACCCTAGATCAAAACATATTTTTGAGAACAATAGTGTTATCATGCCATGCGAGCTAGAAGATAATGAGTGTGATCATGAGAACCGAGAGTGATATGGTACATGTGTTATTTCATCAATATTTATACTTTTTAAGATGGATTTTTCAAAATATTTATATAAAATGTATTTTGAATTAATTGGTAATTTGCATTATGTTAATGTTAAAATCAATAATTCACTTGATAATTTTCAATTATGTTGATCTCAAAAACAATGGTGTACTGTATAAATTAATTATTTTTTTGTATATAAGATCAAAATAAAATAATGATAATTCTAAAGCACATGAATTTATTTGAATTATTTTCTAAACTTTATTATGTTACAATAAATCATATTATTCTAGATTTATTATTTTAAAATTATTTAAAATTTACAAATTTAAAAATTCAAAATTTTTAATAAATTCATTTCACATTAATACAATTAAAATTTTACAAATATTTTACATACAATTACAATTACAATTTGAATTAGAATTAGAATTACAATTACAATTACAATTTTATAATTTTACATATATACAATTACAATTTTACAAATTAAAAAATAAAATAAAAAACATTGTACAAACATAAAATTTGACTAAAAGACACATTCTGCAAAATCACTAACTGTATCATTGTGATCGTAATCATCTAAAAAAACACAATTAACATTATATATTAACATAATCACAACATAAACATCAAATATACATCTCATGTCAAATAACTCATGCTATCACATAAACATCTACCTACAAGCTGCACATTAAATGAACATATCTAACATGACCTTCCAACATACACATCATGATGATCACCAACATGTAAATTAAGTACAATTGCAACATGAACATAAAATACATGGAACATATATATATATATATATATATATATATATATATATATATATATATAACTTAAAAATATACAATTTTAATATAAATTTCATGGTTCAGCTCCTGGTAGTACAACGTCATCAATATCAGTACTAGTGGTCGATGGTCTATCCTCATCTCCGTGATGACTCCTGCTAGATGCTAGTGGAGACTCATGCTCATCTAGCATGGCGCAAGATGAATGATCATGAGGTGATGGTATGATGTGCCTCACAGACTGTCCATCATGTGTTGTGGCTCGATCATAACGTGCAACGGTCCTCGTTAGTTGAATAAAAAATGTCGTAACTCCTATGACATGTCACATCAGGTTGTACATGTCACACGACATGCCTCTCAACATTTGTAATAGCCTATCATCGACCTCTATGTCTCTGTAATGAGTGGGCCTGATGCCCGCCTCAAAATCAATGTAATGAGTTGGTCGCCCAACTCCATCTTGTATCTATCATCACCAAGTTGACCCCACACCGGCGCACCGGCAGGAGCAGGTCTCTGATCTAAACCGATCTCCTGATGATCCTCAACATCTTCTATGCCCTCATCATCATCAAGATCCACACCTGGATCAGGTGGTGGTGGCAGCATCTCCTCGCCATCAAAATATCCAATGTCTACAATATATATACAAATACACAACAATAATTAGACAATTTCACTACACAGTTTAATAAAAACAAGTGAAAGAACATGTTAGAATAAATTAAAATAAAAACATAATATTACCTCTATCATCTGGCAGCTCATTAGCTATGAAGAGGATGTTGGAACAACCTCACCAATCCAACCCCACATAATGACAGGGGACCATAATGAAGGGATGCTCATCAACACTGGCTAGCAACTCCAGTGCATCATCTGATATCCTCATTGGAAAAATAGTCTCCTCCCTCTTGGGCATCATCTGCCCCCACATGTGCATATGTGCCTCAGTAACTGGCCTATGAGGTTGCCGAAGAAAAATAGGTCTCATCTCTTGAAACCTCTCAAAAAATAAACAAAAAATCTCTAAAGAAAAATGGAAGTCGAACCTCCCTTGTGCATGAGCACGACATCTATCTAATGCTGTACATAATTGCCGAAACAAAAATGGCAGACCACCTAACAAGTTGTGGCTGCTATAGTAAATAATCAACATAATATAAAAGCGAGCAACTAATGTGTTGCTCGTCACTCGTGTTGTGATAAATGGTCGAAATGATAAGTGAGAGACATTGGACCCCTTCACAACCAAACACACCAATGAGTAACTACCCTCCAGCATCCTGAAATTTGCAGGAGATACAAAATGTGCCCCAATGTATCTCTGGGAGTAACCTAATTGAATCCCTGTCACATTGCCAGTTGGAACCTCGGGGAACGAGGGAAAATCCACCCCTCTCCTTCATATCCATGAGATAAAATATACATCCTCCTCAGTGGGCGTGTACCACTAGTTGATACCAACCTGGAAAGCCTGTCGCTAGGCATTCCACCTTTGGATAAGATGTCTCAAAAACAAACTATGGGACTTTAGGGAAGTAGCCTCCTCATATAAATTGAGGAGGCCTACCTACCTTAGGAGCTCCTACGTCGTTGTTGTAATAGGGTGAGGGTACGCATCTCTCTCCCTCTCTCTAGTCTCCCACAAGCGAACCATGTTATAATGTTCCACTTGTTGTTGTTGTTGTTGACCCTCTTCTCTCCTTTCATCTCTCTGAATGATTGAAATATTAAACACAATTTATTTATTAAATGACACGTGTACTTAGAAATATACGTATACAAATATTTTTTGAAAAATAAATAAAACAACAATCGGTCTGCAAAAAAAACACAGTCACGCATCGGTCCTGATGCATCTTTCAACAGAGTGCATTGGATACGGTACACCTAATTATATTCAGTGCACCAAGGGCGGTGCTCTAGAAAATGTTTTTAGCACACTATTCAGTACGTGTGGTGTCAGTACGGTGATGCCCTGACTACACTATATGCCCCGAGGCGTATATCTATGTTAGTGAACTTCCCTCATGCCACCATACATAGTTGTCGGTGTGGTATTTTAAAAGGAAACACCGTTGATGAAGGCCAAATACGGTAAGTCGTGCACTGAAAAAAATATCCATCCCGGGGCGGTTATTTTGGTCAACACACCGCATCACCACTATTCAACTAGGTCAACGGTACAATGAGGTAACCGACCACACCGTTCTTTATAAAGAAAATTAAAATAACATGGTGCGCCTTCGGTATCACCCTAGAACTGGTGCAGATACCCTTAGCATTGGTTTACCCGGCCGAACCATTGACAATGTTGAATTGCGGTATGAAGTGCACTAACCACATTAGGCACCCTGGGACAAATAATTCCTTCAATGCACCGAGTTGCCGCGATACCACATTGTCAACAGTGTGGCCTAGTAAACGACCGCACCGTATTTTAAATTTTGTTTTTAAATAACACAGTGCGCCTCACAATACCACCCCATAACTTGTGCGGATACCACTAGCACTATTTGTGGTGTGGCCTGTACATTTACAAGCAGCACCGCAAACTGGTGTGAGCTGAATGGCTTGAGCGCACCACGCGACAAATATATATATTTTTAATGTTTAATTTTAACGTATTTTGAAATTCTAATCCACTAAAAGGTTTAATTATGGAAAAAGAAGAAAAATACCTGTACATTTACTCATCGAGGAGGCATATTGGCTATAGAATTTGCAAAATAAAATTTGTCCACTGTTTTATAAAATTTAATCTGGAGATTGGTGGAAATGCATAGCAACCATGCATGAAATAAATGCAATGGGAGAAAGGATGTCAGGGTGGCTCAAACAAGGATAAATTGAACTAGTGCTTGAGAGCTCTATAGCACTAACAAAAGTGAAAAATGTGGTTTTTTGGCCGTAATATTTTTTTTTAATTTAACCCTGCTCCGGTGCGGGGTTTTTACTGGCGTACAAGTGCATTTGTAGTATGTCGCTCTGGGATGCTTCTATTTTTGCACGCTTTTATGAGGTACTAGGGTGGTGTATCTGTAATGCACTAGTGCTCTATAGTAATATGACACACCGAGCATGGTGTCCAGTGAGCCAATGATTTGTGTGATTTTTCGGTCAATTTTTTTTTTATTTAACCATTTTTTGGTGCGCAGCATTTATGGGGACCCCGGTGCGTTTTCGTCATTCCACCTTGAGCGGCTTCTATTTCGCATGATTTTTATCAGGCACCAGTGTTGACGAGTTGACGCACACCGGTGCTATTGCTTAATTAAAGGCACCGGGTGGGTGTGTACGGAGTGCATGGTTTCTAGTGTGCCAATGTTTTTTGCGGTTTTTCGACATAATTTTTTTTTATTTAACCATCTACCAATGCATGGGGTTTATGGGCACCCTGATGCGTTTGTTTTATTCCACACTGAGCAGTATCTATTTTCGTGCATGTTTCTGGAAGCACGGTGCGGTAGAGATGTAAGGAACCAGTGCTGTACAGGAATACGATGCACCATGTGGGTGTGTTAGGAGAGCACGGTTCCTGGTGTGCCTATGTTTTGTGCAGAGTTTTGGCTGTAATTTTTTATTTACTTAACCCTATGCCGATACACGAGGATTTTAGGGAGGCCATATGCATTGGCGACCCTGTGCGTTTAACGCCGACTCGGGCGGTTTCAGTTTTAACACATTTTTTATGAGGCGCCGATGCGCAAGTTATGTAAAGTACCAGTGCTCTACAAAAATACAATGAACTGGGTGGGTATGTAAGGAACACACAGTGTCTAGTGTGCCAATTTTTTAACCGCACTAGTGCTTTCTCTTGTTGAACGCACCGGTGCGTTTTATGGTGATAAGAGAACCAGATGAATTACCTCCACAAAAACCTTCGCCTGCCAACCTCCTTTAGGAACCTCCACTAGAAACATATGTCTAGGGTATTTTTATAAGGGGTTCCTCAAAAACATCTGCTAGAGGGTCTTTTCTTTGTAGTGTTACTGATTAATTTGAAAGGGAAGACAATCAATGTTGAGGTAGATGTCATTGATGCTAAAATCAACTATAATCTTCTCCGCAGTTGTTGTTGGACTCACGCCATGCTATGTGTTCCATCCACTCTCTTTCATGTTCTGAAATTTCCACACAAAGGAATTATTGTTATTGTTGATCAATTGTCCTTCTTCACCTCTTCTTCTGACAAAAATGTTCCGTATGTGGATTAGATTCCTACTCCATACGAGAGCAGAGGGTCGGGTCATTTTAAGGATCCTACCGTCATGGGTGTTTTTCCTCTTCCTCCACCAAATATTGTTCAGATAAATATGATCTCTCGATCTGATGACCCATGGATTATTTTTTTTCCTGAACAGATCGATTCCTTCAGAGATTCGATGTCATTGAGTCCAATTGAGATTGACTATTGTGAACTCATTGCAGCTTCGAAAGCTCTGACCTCTGATCATGCTCCTTTGAGCATGTCCCTTGACATTTATTCCCAATCTCCCAGGCTTGGTGTTTCGGATTCATCTGATCCTTTGGAAGAAGTGTTTCCCTCTGATGAAGCAATCTTGGAAACCATGTCTCTCAAGGATCTACCGTGGGATGATGGTCGTCATCATTCCTCGTTCATGCCTAGCCTCGGGGCTATGTCTACTTGTCTTGAGCGTTTTCCATCTCAATTTCCTTCTCCTCCACTTCAAATGCTTTTTCTGACACGTGACATCTTTACGAAAGGTAACTTGAGTAATATTACAGCTACGATGCCTATTGAAATTTTCGTTAAACCGGGAATCGTCGATAACATCCATATCAGGGTCACTTGTTCTTCAAATGAAGTACAAGTTTATATTAGCCTTTTCCGCGAGTTCCGTGACATATTTTTATGGTCCTACGATGAAATTCCTGGCATTGATCCTAGTATAGTGGTTCATGAAATACCTACTTACCCTAGTTCAAAACCTTGTCACCAGCATCTTCGTCCTATGCACCCTAGAAAAGCTGCTACCATTAAAGGTGAAGTGGAAAAGCTTCTTAGAGTTGGTTTCATTTATCCAATTCCTTTGATAGGAAGGGTCTCAAAAATTGTTGTTGTAGATAAGAAACAATGAACCATTTGAGTCTGCATTGATTATCATGATATTAATTGGGCTTGTCCCAAGGATATTTATCCTACTCCTTTTATCGATCAAATCATTGACGACTGTGTGGGGAGTGAGATTTTTTCCCTCATGGATGGTTTTTCTGGTTATAACCAGATTAACATTCTCCTAACTGATCAACATAAGACTACCTTAATCTATCCTTGGGGTGCTTTCACATATAAGAATATCCCTTTTGGCTTAAATAATATTGGGGCTACATTTGAGTAAGCGATTTCGTATGCTTTTCATGATATTCGTTACATTTTTCAGCCTTATCTTGATGACTTCCTGCTCATTCAACTAAGCGTAGAGACCATCCTGACCATCTTCATCAGATTTTTCTTCATTGACGATGTTACAATATTTGGCTTAATCCACACAAGTGCGTCTTCTACGTTGATTCCGATAGAGTCAGGGTTTATCGTGTTCAAACGCGGAATTCACCTCAATTCACTCAAGGTTGAGGCTATTATCAATCTCCCCTCTTCCTCCTCATTCCATCAGTTGCAGAGTTTGTAAGGGAAGGCTAATTTTCTACATCGTTTTATACCTAACTATGTAGAAGTGGCTAGGGGATACACACGATTATTAAAGCAGGGCGTCCCATTTTGTTTGGATGAGATTGCCTAGAGGTCTTTTGAGGCATTGCAAACATTGCTTCTAAACACTCCTATGTTTCGTCCTCCCAACTATTATCGTGATTTTTCCCTTTATTTAGCTGTCGCCTTCAACATGATTTCCAAGGTTCTAGTACAAGACGATGATGACGGTAATGAGCATGTTATCCATTACTTGTCTCGTAACCTTCTCGATCCTAAGACGTTCTTTGCACATGTCGAGAAGTTAGCATTAGTTATAGTTCAACTAGTTCAGCATTTTCGTCATTATATTCTTTTGCATAGTGTGATTGTGATTTATGATTGCAACCCCATGACCTATATATTGTCTTGAAAATTTCTGGGGGCAAATACTCGAAGTGGATTTTCATCCTCCAAGAGTTCAATTTGAAATTTACTATTGCCAAGTCAAAGAAATCATTAGTCTTTTCTGATCTGATCTGTTCCTTCCCTTCAGACTCTCCTCCATCTCATTCTGAGGAATACATTCCAGCCAATATGCTCTTCTTGATTAGCACCCTCGATCCTTGGTACGGTGATATCATTGTCTATCTCCAAAATTCTACTTTTAGATCTGAGTTGGCGAAGGATTCCTGCCGACGCATCCATCATCAGTAGCAACCTTATCGTATAGTCAGAGATACACTCTATCGTGTCAGAGTGGATTCCATACTCCACCAATGTTTGACTCTCGAGGAAGCTCAGAAAGCCCTAAATGATTGTCATAGTGACGCATGTTGCTGTCACATGTATAGTTATGCCACTGCACAGAAGATTCTTCATGCTGGTTATTTTTGGCCTTCTATCTTCAAGGACTGCATTGCCGCAGTTCGTAAATGTCATGATTTACAGATCTATCAATGCAAAATGCATGCGCCACATGTACTTCTTCATTTTTTCATTACCGTTGGTCCCTTCGTGAGGTGGGGCATTGATTTTATGATGTATAACCCTCACTTGGCTGAGGGGCATGCTTATATTATCATAGCCACAGACTACTTCACCAAATGGGCCGAAGAAATGCCCACACTTGCCGCTGACGGGAAGATAACTGCTCAATTCATATTCAATCACATCATTGCTAGGTTTGGTTTCCCTCAAGCCATCATTATCGATCATGGTTCCCATTTTCAGCATTACATGGTGGCAGAATTGACTTCTAAGTTGGGTCTATGTAACGACAGCTCAATGCCGTACTACCCTCAAGCCAATGGCCAAGTTGAAGCCGTAAAAAAAATTCTTGTTACCATGCTTCAACATACGATTGGGATAAAAAAAATCCAATTAGCATCTCATGTTATTTTTGACTCTTTGGGAATGTCTAACCTCAGTTAATAATGCAACTGGTTTCACTCCTTTTTAGTTGGTTTATGGTATGGAAGCTACCCTTTCAATTGAGTGTGAAATAACTTCGCTCAAGTTGGCTGTTGAATTACTTCCAAACAATTTTCTAGAAGAAGAGAATCTTCTTTACTTAGAAAGGTTGGATGAAAGGCACCGCTTTACTGCTCTAGCTATTGAAGCACAGAAAAAGCAGGTCAAAGCTCATTTGGACTAATCAATTTCCCCTTGTTCTTTTGCTGAAGGAGATCTCATCCTCCTGTACAACCAAGCTCATGATAAGCTGGGGGCAGGAAAATTTCAACCCATCCGGCATAAGCCCTAAATTGTTAGATGTGTGTTGCAGAATGGGGCCTATGAGCTTATTTACTATGAAGGTCATCCTTTAGAACAACCCAGAAATGGGTTGTACCTCAACAAATATTATGCATGAGTCATTCATGCATGATTTGTGTACATAGGTGTTTTTTTTCATTTTTGTACATGTTTTGATTCGGTGTGATTTGTGATCATTTTCCTACTTATTGGGTCTTGCTTATTTTTGCAGATGTCTATTACCCCTTATGTTAGTTTCGCAGATGGTGTTTCCCACAGTACCAAGAATTTGTCTTCAGCAGCATGGGTAATATATCATCCTACTGGTGAGTTTATAGAATTGTAAGGTATTTGTATAGGACATAATACAAATAATGTCGTTGAATATAGTGCTATCCTTGAACTATTAACTAAGGCAATCAACCTTGGCATACACGCTTTGCTTGTAAACCTAGATTCACAGTGTTTTGTTCTGCACTTCAATGGTCATTATTCGGTCAGAAACCCATACATTCTAAGATTATATTTACGTATTATTTTGTTTGAAAGACATTTTGATTTTATCACATTTTAACATATTCCTAGATGAATGAATGCATTAACTGATATAGTTGCTAACATTGTATTAGATAGACATTTGTGTAATTTGTAAAATCATCATATGTAAAAGATCCATGTAGGAAAATAAATGTGTATGTATATATATATATCATGTGTTTGCATCAGTGTGCATCATAAATTCAAAAAAATATGTGTATTTATGTTACATCCTGAGACACCATGTCTCTCAAAATATGAAGGTATAAAGCCTAGGTTTCTAATCGGTGTGATGCTCATGGTAGCATGTCATTGCCCGTACGAGCTGCCTCAGTAAGTGGTGAATGCAGCTTGGAAGCCCTATACTATGTCTCTAGTAGGCATGAGGAACATCGTCAAATCATGCATAGTCTGGGATTCCATGCGTGATTCCCTCTAGGTTGCACACGATCTCCTCCTCCTTGCCTCCCTCACCATGGGGGTTGAAATCGCGAGGGATTTTCCTCACTATCAGAGACATTCCCGCTAGTCTCTCTAGGCCAACATCTCCAAATCCATGGATTTAATGTTAGAACATACATAATTAAAAAAAATCATAACACTCATGAAAATTAGAAATGAGTCTTACTGACAGTGGGAGGTCCAGATCACCAGTAAAATTTGTACCAGAGTAGGGTCAGTCCTCCTTGACGATCAACTGTCGATGGAGCCAATCAAAGAACTCTAGTCTCCAGTAAATCTATTGATCATTCCCTACCCTTGGCATCAAAGCTACCCATCGGGCCATCTGTGGTTCCCTGTTGGGACTATGACCTCCTAACGCTGAAAAATTGGAAGTTGTTCCAAGAAGAACGATACTAGGATACACCCATAACCAAATTTCTTCAATTTGTACTTCTTTCATTTTGTTAACTGGTATTTCATGTTTATTGTCATGGCCTCTGCCTAATTTTAGATGGTCAGTGTCAAGTAGTCTACAACAAGAAGCAACTATGTCTTTGTCACTTCATGATGTGCTTCATAGCTTGTGTGATGATATGTAGCACTAATTTTAGTGCCAAGTCTGGGATAATCTGGATATCAAATTTCCCACTTCCTGTTCCCTTCCTTGCCCCTAGACATACCCCGTCAATCACCATGTACATGCTCTCCATGCAAGGCCAGGTGTCGGTTAGGATTGGTGCTGCTCCCCTCCACGATAATCCTCTTATGAAATAGACATCAGAAACCTCAATCTCAAGTTCTTGATCTTAAAGGATGAAATTTTCCTGATTCTCATTCCATATGCTGATCAAATGTTGTAGCAGATCCGGTTGAGCTTGGAGACACAGTGTCAAGAAGAACTTATTCAGTCCACAGTCTCAGATAGCTTCCATGCATCTCTCATTTTCCATGGCAAGCTCTTCCTCTTCCTTGTGTTCTCGTTCTTTCCATTCGATTACCATTTTTCCGCTTTCTACCTACAAAATTTTTCATATGGATATTATTAGCCATTTTTTAATATTGGATTTGTAAAAGATTAGGTATTTAACTTTCATTTTTTGCACAAAAATGGTCTACGAGGTTTTCGCGACTGTTTCCCAAGCAGTCTAGCCAATCGGAGTGCCCTAGTTCAGAAAAATGGGCGATTGGTGCGAGTCTGTGCCCAAAACCCGCAGCAACCGCCGTGCCCTAAAATTTGAATTTCCTCCCCCAGAAATAAAAATTAGAGATTGAAGGCAGTAAAATATGGCTTGAAATGAAGGGAGAGATATTGAATCTTACCTAGAACTGATGGATTTGAGATTGGTCTGTCAGATCGTCCGCTCTCGTCGCCGCTAGATCACAATGTAAAATGCTCAACTATTGCACCACAAGAGGTAAAAAGTGAAAAGTAATTATTTTTACCATTTTTGGCACTTTATAACTTTTCACAACCCTAGTTAGGTTTTGAGACATGTTTTTCTATTATTTTATAATATTATTTTCGAGAAATGGGTTTTACACATGTCTCTTGTGTAGCGACAAGTTTTCAAGCCATAGTGTTGAAGTAATGAGTTATATTTTATACTTTTTCGGACTCGGTAAAACATGAAAAATTCACGACTAGAGTTATCTTTCAACTCTTTTCTAACACTCTAAAATTGAAAAGATTGCCAAGACTCTGGTTGTTTCAAACTGGTTAAATGGTTGCGAAGCGATATCTACCCAGTATACCTTTACCCCTTTTTCGGGCTGGGGTAGATTATTTACGAAAAATGAATACCTTAGACTATTGCGACTAAGAGGTTCTCTCATCTATAGTTTTCTACCTTTTTGGATCTGCGATACTACTCACGAAAAGGGCCATGCTAAAGTTTCCTTTTCTGCCTTCTTTTCAATCTCTCTAAACATGAAAAGATGTCTATTTCTCCCTTTTTCAGATTCATTAAAACCTAATGACATCGGACCTCGTCTCCATGACGTTACTAGAGTTCCTCCTTCCTAGGGCTCATAAAATGTAATAGGTTGGATTTTTCTGAAGGAAAAACTTACAACACAACCATATTTTATCCCATTCAAGTTTGTTTTAAAAAATAATTGGGGTACTCGCTAGAAATGGTGGGGGAAAATGGAACCAAGTTTTAGTTATGTTGGCACTATGTCGCTCTTGAACATGGCACTTGTCTACATTCGTGTCAGGTTGGGGACATCTCATTTCATCATTTTTTCCTCCATGGGTTTGGGTAATCCCTTTTGACATCTCATATTCTCTTTTCCATGTCATCATGACCTCAGATATTTTGATGTAAAATACTTCCAAATCTAGGGTCGTGTCACTGATATGTTCAAGAGAAGTTTGACTTTGCAGTTCTCAACTTCCCTCTAATTCTTTATTGGCCCCGATTCACTGTTATCATGTTCCTCTGTCTAATGTCAATGGTATGGGAAACATATAGCCCACCTTCGATCAGGTCACTTCCTGTCGACTTTAGTTCATTATCCAGGAATTTGATCTAGAGACTCCCTTCTGGTACCTTGGAGCCTGCACGCCTTAATGGCAGGCTTTTTCACATTCGACGTAAGGTCCACGTAATTGGCCTTTGATCGGGTGATTCTATGAATGTTTGATGCCATATAACTGTTAAAATTCCATGGATTGTACTAGTTGTACCTTGAGATCCATTGTCATTATTGGTGGTTTATCCCGTGCATGTTAATAGCTTTCATCATTGGCTGGTAATCAGGTGATTTTATTGATTGTTCGACTTCAGCTCATATATTCAAATGATTGAATTTGTACTTGTTCGGGTTGACATGGAGTGCAAGACCCTAGGTTTTGTCTGATAAAGTCCAAGCTGCGGATTTTTGTGGATTATCATGACTTATTTCATGACTCTTTTGATTTGATGACTACGACCATACATGAGTCTATTTGTTGATCCTTCTTGCTGGATGGCTGCATCCATACCTCGGATATCAGTTTTTATATACTCTATTATGGATGGTTGTGCCCATAACACATGTTCATGTATCAGATATATCAATTGTATTTGCAATTTTAGTTTTTCTAACAACGGTGTTTGGTTCAAATGTGTTCTCATAAATCATTTTACCCCTCCCTCTCCCTTGGACCTCATGCCTTAGGGGGTACTTGTTACACATCGTTTTGTCAATGTCCCTGCAATCTCCATCTCACCCATTGGAGGCTCATTTCCATGATCAATAAGTAGTGTCATGCCTTGCAAAAACCATCATTGTTTCCCTTTACATGAGAGTAATATTCCTTCTTTTGACAATGCCTGAGCAGACATTCAAAAACCCTTGTTTTTTCCTTGTCACAAGTAGTAAGTTATGCCCTCACACTGAAGAGGAATATTAACACTAGGCCCCATTCCATTTGGTGCTCTGTCTCGGTTAGCCACCCGCGCCGAGCTATTTATGGTATCAGAGCGTTATTGATCATTGGAGCAATTGCAAAACATTGAAGCGGTTGAGTTTTGTGCTGGTGGAATTCGAATTTGTAGCAGTGTTTGCTTGGTGTCAAAGTTGAGATGTATTTCAACGGATTGCGATTGGAGTATTCCCTTGATGGAAACTCAAATTATATTGCATGGAAGGACAGGATGGAGGAGGTGTTGGATGACAATGGGTTGAAGGAGTTTATAGATGCAGAAATTCCAAAGCCTACTTCTAGTGATGCTGTCGTACTTGAGGCATGGTAAAAGAAGACAGCAAAGTGTCGAAGGATTCTGTTGGAGGGCATGAAGGATCACAAAGTGTCCAACCTGCATGGTAAGGCTTCTCCATTCTTGATGTGGAAAGCCTTGATAGATTTATTCCAAAGCAAGAGTGACCAGAGGAAGTTGGCGCTCAAGGATAAACTCAAAAACATAAAGATGGAGAAAGGCGACAGTATGCCCATGTACCTCATGAAGTTCATAGAATGCAGGGATGAGCTGGGAAGTGTGGGGGTTACTGTAGATGATGAGGACTTGGTGAGCTTGGCTCTCCTTTGGCTTCCGAAGAGTTGGCATTCCTATCAGGACTCTGTCAATGGTCGGGAGAAATTGCCAGGATGGGAGTGACTTTGGTCGGATCTTGTGCAAGAGGAGATAAGGCAGAGTACCAGGGATGGATCTTCATCAAAGAACTCTGATGAAGAGAATTTTTCTTTGGCTACCAAAACAAAGAAAGGGAAGAGAAAGAAAGCTTCTCATTCCGGTGCGAAAGGCAAGAAGTAGGACATGTCCAAGGTGAAGTGCTTTCATTGTCACCAACACGGATATTATGCCACAAATTGTCCGCAGAAGAAGAAAAATAAGCAGGCTGTTGGATCTGCAGCTAGAGAGGTCTTAGCCTTGCATTTTGAGATGGATTTTTCGCTGATCACATGCTTGGTCTCAAGTGTGATGGGTTCAGTGTGGTTTCTGGACAATGGTGCGTCTTTTCACATGACAGGAGATCGAGATTTGTTTACTGATCTGGATGAGAAAGATCTTGGTGTGCACATCGAGATGGGAGATGATGGTAGATATAGTGCGACCGGTATTGATACCATTTCCTTTGAGATGGAGTCTATTAAACCCTTCGTATTGAAGGAAGTGATGCATGTTCCAGGATTGAAGAAGAATCTTATCTCTGTGGCGATGTTAGAACACAAGGGATAGGATGTTGTCTTTACTGAGGGAAAGGATTTCCTACGCAGTAAGGAAACTGGTGAGACCCAGAGGATAGGGGTTTGAGTTAAGAACCTTTGTCAATTGCAGGTAGATGGCTGCACAACAATGGCAGGCAAGGCAGAAGGAGTGGTGAGCCGAGATGATGGCAAGTTGTGGCACCGGAGATTAGGCCACCTTCAGCATGGAGCTTTGAAGATACTGCAATAGATTTCTACTGGGCTTCCTAAAGGCACCCTTGCGCAGTCAGATTAGTGCAAGGGATGTACCTTGGGAAAATTTGTGAAAGCCACCTTTCATGAGAAGGATAGTCGCACCACGACGATCCTTAAGAGAATTCACATAGACGTGTGTGGACCTTTCTCAGTAGCTTCGACAGTAAAGCACAGGTATTATGTGATATTTTTTGATGATTTTTCTCGTAAGTTTTGGATCTTCTTCATGCAGAAGAAGAGCGAGACATACTCAAAGTTCTGTGAGTTCAAGGCACTGGTTGAGAAAGAATCAAGGAAGCAGGTGAAGGCTCTTAGGATTGACAATGGTGGTGAATTCATCTCTGGCGAATTTAAGGAATTTTGCAGTGTAAAAGGAATTCAAGGAGAGCTCATAGCACCTCATAACCCACAGCAGAACGGGGTTGCTGAGCAGAAGAACAGAATGATCTTGGGTGCTGCACGGGCAATGTTGCATGATCAGGGCCTACCCATTCACTTGTGGGCGGAGGCATGCAATACTACGGTATATGTGCATAACCGTTGTCCTCATAGGATACTTGGCATGAGTACACCCGAGGAGGCGGTTTCTGGTAAGAGGCCTGATATTTCCCATTTGAGAATTTTTGGTTCACCTGTTTACATTCATGTGACGAAGGATGCCAGGAAGAAGTTGGAGTTGACTGCGGAGGTTGGGATATTTTTGGGGTACATTGATACACCCCACAACTATCGTGTGTATTTTCCAGACAGTCGCAAGACTGTTGTGCGACGGGATATCAAATTTCATGAGGAGAAAACCATGAAGTGTTCGCTTGAGAGGGAGCCACACTGGCATGCATATGAGGAGCTATTATTTCCTAAGGATGAGTCTCATGATGTGTTTCAGCCACAAGAGGAGGTTCATGGAGTGGAAGAGACCACTCAGGCAGCACCAACCATCAAAGGGCGGAAGCGCACTACAGAAGCTGAGCGACTGGTTGAAGATGCAGAGAAGGTTGTAGGAGCACCTACATCACGGCGTAGACGGAGACAGTCACTTGACCGGTATACTAGATACATGGCTCTTATGAGCAAGTGTATCGTGACAGAGCCATCCTCTTTCGAGGAAGCTATGGAGGACCGCGCATGGGTAGATGCCATGGTGGAAGAGTATGATTCGATTGTCAGAAACAGTGCATGGGAGATTGTCCCAAGGCCAGAGGGGAAACCAATGGTGGGTTCGAGATGGATCTACAAAGTGAGGCAGGCAACTGACAGGAGTGTGGAGAAGTAGAAGGCAAGATTTTTTGCCCGAGGCTTTTCACAGATTGAGGGGATCGATTATGAGGGGACCTTTGCACCTGTCGCAAGGTATTCTTCCATACGGACGATTCTTGCTCTCTCAGCACAGATGGGGTGGCACATTCATCAGATGGATGTGAAGACTGCGTTCCTCAACGGAGTCATTGAGGAGGAGGTGTACATATAGTAGCCCGAAGGTTTTGAGATCTTCAGCAGTCAATCGCATGTGCACAGGCTCAAGAGAGCATTGTATGGGTTGAAACAAGCACCTCATGCTTGGTACACACAGATAGACAGTTATTTCACCGGACTTGGATTCTCCAAGAGTGAGGCGGATCCTAACCTATACCAAATTGTGGTGGAGGGTAAGTTGCTGATCATTGTACTTTATGTAGATGATTTGATTTTGACAGGTGATGAACTATTGATACACTCATGCAAGGTTGATCTTGCAAAGGAGTTTGAGATAAAGGACTTGGGCCTCCTTCATTATTTCCTGGGATTGGAAATTTGGTAGCGCAGTGGTGGACTATTTGCTTCTCAAGGTAAGTATGCCCGGGAGATACTGGAGAAGTTCACCATGCATGACTGCAAGCCTATTGATACTCCTCCACCTGGTGGTTGGAGGAAGGAGGATGCTACTTTGGCGGAGGTAGTGGATGCCACTGTTTATTGACAGTTGGTGGGGTCGCTTATGTATTTGGTCAATACACGACCCGATATATGCTATGCAGTTAACCAGCTTTCACAAGATATGGTTAAGCCTACCAAGCTCTTTTGGAAGGTGGGGAAGCATGTATTAAGATATCTCAGAAGCACATCTAGAGGGGTTTTCAGTATCGGGTCGACAACAGTTTCTTGGTACAGTAGGAAGTAGATATCCATGGCACTCAGTTCAGCAGAGGCCAAGTATATGGCAGCGAGTTTGGCTACATGCGAGGCTATATGGATGAGGAAGATCTTGGTTGGGTTGTTTGGTTCACACTTAGAGCCTATTGTGATTTATTGTGATAATCAGAGTTTCATAAAACTCTCTGTTAATCCAGTATTTCATGATAGATCTAAACACATTGACATTCGGTATCATCATATCAGAGATTGTGTGCAGCGGAAGACCATGTTACTTTCATACATTCCTACGGAGGATCAGGATGCTGATATCTTGACGAAGGCGCTCACCAGGAGCAAATTCGAATACCACAGGGGCAAGATAGGGGTTGCAGATAATCCATATCTTGTTGAGAGGGAGTGTTGAGATTGCAACAACATGATGAGCTTAGTGGAAAGAAGTCGCCTTCACTAAGTGGGCCCGCATGCTATTTTTGACGCAAAGTCTATTTTTAGACTATGTCTATTTTTAGACATATGGATCATGTTCTATGAGTTGCAAGATGATATTTGTGGATGGTTGTTCAAGTCGGAAAACATAGATAGACTTCTATTTTTAGAAATACTGGGCAGAATCTATTTTTAGATTGCAATTCTAAAAATAGATATGTCAAATATTATTATCTAATAATAATATTTGGACTTTAAACATTATCTTATCCTCTTGGAGAACTTCAGTTAAGTGCACAGATGTGGCACATGCAACTGACAGAAGGAATTACGCTATTCCTAAGGGTTTAGTGAAGCTATTGCATGGAGACTTCAGTTAGAACTTAGGTGACAAAGTTTGGTGGAGTTGATTGAGGAGTTAATGGAGTTGTGTTCAGTTTAACTCAGTTAAGCATAGTTGAGCTAGTTGTATGTAGTCTAACTGATTGATACACTAGTGAGAGTGGTGTGAATTAATTATTAATTAATTCACTAATTATAAACTCATAAATCAACTAAAGAATACATCTGTTAACTTCAGTGCATGGATAGTTTTAGTGGAGACGAGTGAAGAGGTAGGTGAAAGAGCAAGTGTGACTATCAGTTGTGACCATACTGGTGCATGTGTTTGCACCACACATTGATGGAGATGCCAATGAGGATTGTGTAGTGCATACTAGGTGGATTCGAACTCATATTGGGCCATTATTCATCTTGGATTGCGTAGTAGAGGCAGGCTAATAGGTGGAGCAGATTGGAGCATGTGTTTTGCTAGATCTGAGCTTGTGTAGTGTGTAACAATTGGAGATTGTACTGAGAGCTTGTGAGGATTTTGTACAATTATTGTTACATGATCTCTATCATTATAATATATATATAGTTGGGGGTTTTTAGCTTTAAGCTTTCCCATAAATACTGTGTTTATATGTGTGATTGTTTATGGTTTTAATGTGCGCATGCGATTTTTTATATTTCCGCAATTAATGATCAATGGTAGAAGAGGTTATGTATTATGCATGAAGCTCAAATAGTGTGTGATCACGATAATCTCGGTGAATAATTTAATATTTATTCAAATTTCGAAAACCCTTATAGCCTTTGATTGCCTAAATTAAAAGCAGAAAATTAGGGACATTACATACTTGATTGCATGAGGTATCCAAAGATGAACATTCGGCTGAATATACAAAGAAAAACCATAATACTCTATAATAGTATTAAAGTAATAAATTTTATATAGTTATATGTGAGACTAAAAAGGGAATTTTGAAATTAAATTAAGACTTTAGAAATTGTTAATAAAAAATAGAGGAACTGCAAAAGAAAAACTAAAGCTAAAAGAAAGAGTAAATTGAAAGAATATAAATCTCATAAAAATATCACGAAGATAAATTAGAGGGTAAAAACCCTTTTGGAAACTATTGTAATAAGAGAAGGGTAATGCTCAAAACTATTCATTACTCATACAAATGAATAACAATTTAGTTATTACAAAAAGGGTGTGAGTTCCCATCCAAACCAACAACATAGAGAAAGTAGATGTCGGATTGGAAGAAAGTCAAGAGGTGAAAAATAGAGTATAAAATAAATGAAAAGAATTCAGGGGTAAATAATTATATTACAATAACCCTAATTTCGGTGTTGGGAATTGAAATTGTATGTACGACTAAAATACAACAATACCAGATTTTAAATGGAAGTTGTATAGTCCACTTACAGAGGAAAAAAATCCAACAAATTATTGGTCAAACTATGAAAAATAGCATCATTGCAAATGCTTTAGGGTTAAACTGAAACTGATGTAGAGAAATAAGGTAGAAAATTTGTTGCAGAAGTGAATTTGTCATAGATTCTAAATACCCTTCATAGCTTTCATAAATTAAGACCTATGTGGATGGTTGTGTGAGAAATTAATTGAACTAAACTCTAGGAATATACATAAGAAGAGAGGGAAGGCTCAGGTAGCCTACGAATTTATAAAAACATAACTGTTTTATTCCAGGTAAAATAGAGGAATGGTTTAGGGAAAAACAATTTTATGGGCATCAGCCAATTACTTACTATGCAAAGTGGCTAAAAACTGGAGGCTAAAGATGTATGGTAACCTTGGTCTTGTGATAGGAGGAGTCTTGCAAAATTAAAAAATGAAATTGTTAAACAATGAGAAAGGTATAAGAAATTTATATTTAAAACAAAAACAACACTACAGAATTGAACAACGATACCTCATAGTCCCTGTCATGCTGAAATGGAATGAGTAAATTATCCAACAATGAATAGAAGGAATGAGAGTGTATTCGAGCCATCACAAAGCTTTATGGGTGAGTGTTCGAATAACTACAGAGAACTCTCACTGCAAAGACTATATTGAAACCCCAATTGACCGAAATAAAGGCGCTAAGCAATATAGAAAATTAATTGAAAATAGAAAAGAATACAACGATAACCTTAGGGTTTCAATTGTAATAATATCATTTGACAAGAGGATGGAGAGCCATGTGATCATAGATCCCACGAAGTACTTTAAAAATGTAAAATCAGAGTAGAAAACCCTCAAGCCATGGTAATAGGATACTAAAAATCTCAATGTACAAACACAACATCAAATAAATTTGGGTCACAAATTTCCATAAATGTTAAAGCAAGAAAATCAATTGCGTCGGGAGTAATGTAAAGATAACTTTCCAAATTTTATGTCTTCCTCATAAAGCATAACATTAATGGAGATGTAAGTCCCAAGAGAGGCCTATGTGTCATTAGGCATGGAGGGAACAATTCATATGTAGAAGAGAAAATGTTCCATAACGTGCATATTATGTATAGTGCTCAAAGTTGTAAGATAAGTATATTAAATGGGTATACTCCAAGATTATAATATAGGGTATATAATCAATATATATTTATGTCATGTGAATCCAAGTTGTTTTGTATATTTGTAGAGAAAGAAAATAATGCAAATAAGATTTTGAAGTTTAAATATATATGTGGTTAAGAGTGTTAAGCTTTAGGTAAAATAAATATGGGCGTCATTTTGACATTTTAGTAAGGATAAGAGAGTTATATCCTTAGTTAATATAGTGGGATTAGAACTAACTCATCCAAATTTTTTTGTCAAAAATATGGGAATGAAGGCAGGATGATTTCTCTTAATAGAAATAAATTCTTAGGTAGAATTAATGATACAGATTAGTATCATCAAACAAATTAAGAATCAGTACAGTGAGAAGGGAAATGACTGACATGGGTTGAGAACATGATTCTTAACATAATAACCACTGTATGGTGGATGAAAAAAATAAGATAAGTGGTAATATGTGAAGGTGATATTTAGAAAAAGCATACAATAATATTTCTTGATAACTAATGGAGTAAACTTAATTAAACTCGGAAAGGTAATTAATTTCTTGAAAGTCTGTAGTAGGATAGCACTACGCCAGCATTGATTTCTATAAGTAGAAAAAAAAAATTCAGTAAGTGGACTTGTTACCAATTGTTATAAATTAATTAGTAATCAATAAGTTTGTTGAACTTTGGAAATATCATAAATTAAGAATAATAATAATAATAATAATAATAATAATGATAATAATAATAATAATAATAATTATTATTATTATTATTATTATATATAAAGAGTACCATTTCTAGAATAATGATTTTTACCATAAGTTTTTATTTTTGACTAAGTCATTTCAGTTTATTGTTGTGATTTTTTTTTTAATCAAAACATTCAATTTATATTACTAAATTGGAAAGAAGTACATATATAGTTTTTACTGCTTGTCTTACCTCATTGCGACTAGATTTGTTAGGATGGAGAGTTCAAGTATATAACACCAAATTTAACATAACATGAGATTGAACATCATACATCTTATTTATGGAGGGGTGGAAGCCATATTAAGCAAAAAAATAACAAAATAAGCAAACAACCAATCAACGATATTTCAAGGTGGCAAATGTGCAACATGTTTGTCTTGCTTCTCATGCATATGGAAGTCCACGTGTTCCAACCAAGTCTCTATCACTTGCAGTATTTTCTCAGTTCGACGAAGTTATTCCAGAATTTCAAATTGAGAAAATTGGATTTCATTCGAATATGCAACCATTTCATTGTGGTACTCATACCTGTGATCATGCACGATATCTAAGTTGACCAAAGAAAGAGCACGGTTACTTGTTATCTCCTCTTCTATGTTTGTATTCTATAAGTGCTCTTCACTCTAAGAATATTCTCTAACTCCGCTAACAATTGTTTGGGCAAGATGTCCACCACCTTTGCACTGTCACCCCCTCTACTTTGACATGTCTACAAAAATGGAAAAGTTCTCTACCAAAGCATGACTCGAGACCAGCCAACCCAAACAATACTCAAACACCCCAAATTCCTCCCAAGATCACCATAATAAGAGGGTTGCATAATACGAGTACCAACACCCCACAAGATGAAGCCTGGAAACTCTCCCTCTCTAGACTCTCCAACAATACACCAGAAAAGTAACACCAAGATTGGAATTGGTCACACATTCCAGAAAAAATTATTTCAAATGCCACTATAATGCATGAAAGACCTCCCTGAGACATCAACCTAACACTTGAAGGGAAATTCATGAGAAAACTATGAGACACACATTGGGTGGTTCCAAAAAATTGGACTCAATAATCTAAATAAACTTTTTTTAATAAATTATAAATCAAAATAACCTAAATTCATAACTAATAAATTTTAAAACCCCTCATGTTCCATGTCCCTAATCAAATGACACATAAACCGAAACAAAATAATTTCATTGGGGGACTTTCAAAATCACCACGTGCTCCAAAATATCAAGGTTTTAGGGGCATTGAAGAATATTGTCGAATTAATCTCTGCGTTTTCTAGGTGTGTCAATGCAATTTTTCATTTCAAAAGTGGTGTATCAGTAGACGACTATGTTTTCGTTTTCATCGACAGATTCTTGAAGATTTCCATTATGTCGGTTTGTAAGAATAATATCACAGTAGAAGCCACTCCTAAACTCTTCTTTAAATGAGTGTGGGTTCATTTTGGGATCCTAGAGTCTATGATCTCAGATCGGGACAATAGGTTCCTCAACTCATTTTGGTCTACCCTATGGTTAATCCTAGACACCAAGCTCACTAAGTCCACATCTTTCCTTCCACAAACTGATGGCCAGAAGGAAGTCGTCAACATGATGATTGTACACATTCTACCCATATACATTTAAAAGCATCCACACACACAGGATGAGATCCTTCCATATGTACAAAATATTTATATTCGAGCTCTCCACATCTCAACCAACCACAACCCCTTTCAGATGGGCCTAGGGTTCTAGCCACTATGTCCCGTTGACGTAGCCATGTTATTGGTGGCAACACAGGCCGATTCGGCTCATGTCCAGTCTGAAGCTGAAAAAGTGAACAACTTCATCGAGCACATTTAGCACATCCGCCAGTAGGTTCAAGACATATTGGACAGGGCCAATTCTAGGTACAAGCAACAACATGATGAAAATTGGGTGCCACACCACTTCAAGGTGGGCGAAAAAGTGTTTCTACATTTGTAGAAGGAGTGCCTAAATAGACCCCACTGCAAGCTTCGCCCGCTCCGATATTAGCCATAGACCATCACCAAGGCTGTAGGGAACAATTCCTTCGAGATTATTATTCCACCATTCCTTGGTGTACACCTAGTATTCAATGTGGACTGCCTTTAGCCCTATTTCCCACCTCTACTGGACACCTCTGGAATTGTGGAAAAACTCACACCAACAGAGTTAAACCCCGACTGTATGGAATATGCCACCATATATTGTATCATCAACATGCAAATCAAGAACACTCACCAACAGTACATCAAACTATATCGGGTTGTCAAAGCTAGCCATCTCCTGCACCAAGGTAACTGATTCACTAGAGACCAAGTTCAACAAAAATTTCCTCATGTCATGGAGGAACTCAACACAATGGTGACCATTGCTTCCTAAGGGGGCAGGAATGATCCAGGTGGATATTGGTGGTAACCTACCTATTCCACTTAGGGTCCCACAATTCTTTCTTTTAGTTTTTCAATTTCCTTAATTATAACACAGTTTACTATTTTTAGCATTTTTTTGGGTCCTAAACTTTCAGAGCCATTTTGAGGCCCTAAATGATTTTTTTTGGGCATTAAACCTCTTACAAATATGAGTCTATTTCTGTTGGGAAGGAGAGCTCAAATATATAGTTCCAAATTTAACATAGAATCAGATTTAACAATTTACATCATATTTATAGAGGGACCTAAGCCATATTAACCAACAAAATGAAAAAAATAAGCAAACAACCAATCAACGATATTTCAAGATGGCCAATGTACAACATTTTTGTATTTCTACTCATGCATATGCAAGTCCATGTGTTCCAAGCAACCCTCTATCACTTGCAGTCTTTGCTCAGTTCGACGAAGTCATTCCATAATTTCAAATTGAGAAAATTGGATTTCATTTGAATATGCCACCATTTCATTGTGATTCTCATACCTGTGATCCTTGAGGATATCCAAGTTGACGTGGATTCCTTGCAATTAATCAGTTATCCATTCCATGGAGAGAACCGACACCACACAACCAAATAAGGAGCATGGTTATGTGTTATCTCCTCTTCTATATCTATATTGTCAAAGCGCTCCTAGCTCTATGAAGATTCTCTAACTCCACTAGAAATGGTTTGGGCAAGATGCCACCCCCTATGCACTGTCACCCCCTCTATTCTGACATGTCTACAAAAAAAGGAAAATGTATCTACCAAAACCTAACTCGAGACCAACCAACCCATGCAATACTCCATTGTAAGAGGGTTGCAAAATAAAAGTACCACCACCCCATAAGCGGAAGCCCCAATACTCTCCATCTATAGAATCTCCAACTCTACATGAGAAAATAACACCAAGATTGAAGTTGTTCAAATTCCAAAAAAATTTCTTCCAAATTCCACTACAATTCACAAAAGACCTCCCCGAGACATCAAGACATCAACCTAACAATTGAACAGAATTTCATGAGAAGCCACTAAAGACTCACTAATGATGAGACACACATTGGGTTGTTACAATTTGGTAAAGGTCCAAGGTTAAAGAAGGAACCTTGTGATGTGATTTATCAATAACCAATCAATAACCAATCAAATGCACGTATCGTACTTGGCTATCCTCCACGCACCTTTATCCAACGACCGCCGTCTGATGACCCCTTCCCAGATCAAAGACTCTTGTCAATATAGCTCGGCGTCCAACGCCAGACTTTAATGCACGATGGCGTGCTTTAAATAGTGGTTTTCCATGGGTCTGCCCTGCCACGTGTCGACTCCTCTATGGAATCGCTCCTCAACCGGGAAATACCGCTTATACACCAAAAGCAGTGCGATATGGGCAATCTGCCTTTGTAATTCCACCATGGTTTTTGTATAGTTACTAACCAAGGTTCATTTGGGGTTGCACGCTCCTTCATCAACCTTAACTCAGGGATGCTACTTGGGTTGGAATTCTAATTAACACCGAACAAATGTATTTTCTTTATTAAGCAGGATTTCTATTAAACAGATTTCAACGACTATGGTTTACGCAGATTTCTTCTGTAAGTGGGGATTTATTGGACAGAGCTTGTTCGAACAAATTTGAGGGAATCAATTGACAATTAAATGCGGAATCTACCCGATAGTTCAACCCAGTAATTATGTATGCACATAATTCAATCATTTCGCAATTAAACAATCTCTTCACAGATAGAGGTTCGAGTCAATCCAAATGGCAAATGGGCTTTGAAATCATTTAACTAGAAACAATTGTAACACACAGAGTCCATTGTAGAAATCTCTCCTCCTCTTGCTCTCTCTCTATACATCCGAGGGATTACACTTATATACATCAACATATGTCCTTTTGTTTCCTCTGTGAGGACCGTTATGGTAATTCAAGAGCCTAATTACAATTATTCGAAAACTAAAAACATGACAGATGGACTAACCATTAGAATTCTACAACTCTAACTAATATAAATGAAACAGTCAGCTGAGGTATTGACACCTAGCTTTTACAATTAAAATTTTTTCGAGCCCTTCTAGCCACAACATGTGGACAAAATCTCCTACATTGTTGGCGAGTGTCTAATGCCCCTGCATCAGACTCCCGAGGGCAATTTTCTTCATGGGCTCCTGTCCATGACCTCTTCCACTGATCTGCCTATCTTCTACAACATTCATTCAGTCATCCAAGTGGCATATTCCTTTGGCTAGTCCTTCCATTTGATCAAGTACTGAAATTACTTTTGTCCTGTGGTCCTTCTGAATGGTCTTTTATCCAATATCTTCTCTGGTTGCAATGGTTGTGCTGGAGGTAGCTGCTCCTTCCACTCAATTTGTTCCTTGTCTGCTGATCTTTCTTCTGCACCGTCATCCTCATTCTTGTACAAATCTGCAACATTAAAAATAGGAGATATTCCAACATCAGGTGGCAATTCAATCTCATAAGCATTTGCAAAGAACTTTCTAAGTATCTTGCATGGCCCAATATTTTTGAAGTTCAACTTGTTATACTGCTTCTTTGGGAATCTCTCTTTTCTCAGATGTGCCAAAACCTGATCTCCTACTTCAAAATGAACTTCTTTTCTTCTCAATTCTTCTCTACTTTTGTATCTGATGTTCCTGCCTTGTAGTTGTTGTTTCACTTGTTCATGTATGGCCTGGATCTCTGAAGCAAATTCCTCACCATCAGCACTTCTCATCTCTGCCTTTCCCAGATTTCTTAACTCTGATGTTCCTCTGGGGTGCATTCCATAAACAATATGAATTAGACTCTGCCCTGTGCTCTTGTTTGGTGAGTCATTATATGCATATTCTTCCTGGGGAAAAATATGATCCCACTACTTGGGATGCTCTCCTGCAAGACTTATTAACAAATTTTCCAGACTCCTATCCACTACCTCTGTTTGTCCATCAGTCTGGGGATGATAAGCTGAGCTAAAACTCAGTTTGGTACCAATTTTCTTCCACAATGTCCTCCAAAAGTGACCCACAAATCTGGTGTCTCTGTCTGAAATAATACTCTTGGGAAACCCATGCAATCTAACAACTTCTTCGAAAAACAAGTTAGCAACATGGGTGGCATCACTTGTTTTATAACATGTAATAAAATGTGCCATTTTGGAGAATCTGTCCAATACAACAAAGACTGCACCATTCCCTCTCTGAGTCTTGGGAAATCCTAGAACAAAATTCATACTCACCATGTCACAAGGCCTGTCTGGAATAGGCAAGGGAGTGTACAATCCTGCATTCTGGCTCCTTCCTTTATCATATTGACAGATATTGCAATTCTTCACAAACTTATCTACTTCTGTTCTCATAATGGGCCAGTAATAAAAGTGACTCAGTTGCTCATAAGTCTTATCAGTACCAAAGTGTCCAGCAAGTCCACCACTATGCTTCTCTTTGATCAAATTTTCTCTCATTGAACATCTTGGTACACACAATTGGTTCCTTCTGAATAACAAGTCCTCCTGCAAGAAATAATCTAGCCACTGGCTTCTATCTGTCAAAACAAGGTTACTACATGCCTCAAATGCTTCCTTAAAATATGGATCTGTTTTATACAATTCCTTGAGACAACCAAACCCTACAACTTCAAAATTTGTTTCTTGAACAAGCATGTGCCTCCTACTCAAAGCATCAGCTACTTTATTGGCTTGGCCACTTATATATTTCAAAACAAAATTAAAACCTCGGAGATACTCAACCTATTTGACATGCTTATGTTTCAACTTGGGCTACTGTACAATATACTACAAAGCATGATTGTCAGAATATAATACAAATTCTCTGGACATCAAATAATGTCTCCATTTCTTCAGTGCTTGAACAATTGCATAGAATTCCTTCTCATAAGAGGAATACTTTTTCCTGGTGTCATTTAGCTTCTCACTGAAATATTCTACAGGCCTGTCGTCCTGACTCAACACAGCTCCAATGGCTTCCCCACTGGCATCACACTTTACTTGAAACGATTTAGTAAAATCAGGCAGAACCAAAAAAGGCTTCTCTGTTATCTTTTGCTTCAAAAATTTAAAGTTTCTTTCTGCTTCTGCAGTCCACTTAAATGGTTGTTTTCTCTTCTTTATTGTCTCAATTATGGGTGCATTGATCTTACTGAAGTTTCTTATAAAATTTATGTAAAAGCTAGCAAGTCCATGGAAACTTCTTACCTCAAAAACATTCCTGGGTGAAGGCCATTCGACAATTGCCTTGACCTTTTCTGGGTCCATCTTCAATCCTCCTGTAGAGACAAAAAACCCCAAATACACCAAATCTTCCTTCATGAATGAGCATTTCTTCAAATTTATCAGTAGTTCCTCTTGGTGCAGCTTCTTCAAGACATGATTAAGATTCCTTAAATGTTCTTCCTTAGTTGTGCTGAAAACTAATATATCATCCAGATACACTATCACAAATTTACCAATGAATTCTTTCAATACTTCATTCATAAGTCTCATGAAAGTACTAGGTGCATTTGACAACCCAAAAGGCATTACCATCCATTCATATAATCCTTAATTTTTTTTAAAGGCAGTCTTCCAGTCATCACCCTATCTTATCCTAATATGATGTTATCCACTTTTTAAATCTATTTTTGAGAAATATTTAGCACCACTCACACAGTCCATCAAATCCTCAACTCTGGGCAAAGGGAATCTGTACCTGCTTGTGATCTTATTGATTGCTCTAGAATCAGTACACATCCTCCAGCCTCCATCTTTCTTTGGGCTCAATACTACTGGTACTGCACATGGACTCAATCTTTTTTTGATCAGTCCTTTGTCCACCAGTTCCTATACTTGTCTCCCGATTTCCTCATTTTCCTTGGGAGTCATTCTGTAGGCTGCGTTATTTGGCAACTTTGAACCAGGAATAAAATCTATCTGATGGCTGATCTTTCTCATAGGTGGCAGCTCATAAGGCAAATCATCCACAACAATGTCATAGTAATCATCTAACATCTCTTGGATTTCTACTGGCAAATCCGAAATCTTTGTGGAAGTAATAACCACTTTAGGTTTGCAAACTAAAGCAAAAATTACCTCTTCTTCTTCTATCTGATGCAGATCTTCTTTCCTAGTCAGCAACAAGGTCTTTGGATCAATCACTCTGCTGGATGGCTCTCCTTCTTCCATGGGTATCAATGTGTGATGTACCCCATCCTTGGATAACTTGTAAGTGTTCTTCTTGCCATCATGCACTGCTGCTCTGTCAAACTAACAAGGTCTTCCCAGTAGTATATGACACACATCCATGGGCATTACATCACATAGGACCTTGTCTTTAAATTTTCCCATTTGCAGCTCTATCTCACACTATTCTTTTACAACCAGCTGGTGCCCTTTATGCATCGAGGACACCCTGTAGGGAGTTGCATGCTCCCTTGTCTTCAAATTCAACTTCTCTATCACCTCAGTGGAAACCAGGTTGTCTGTGCTACTACTATCAGTGACTAGTTGGCAGCATTTCCCTTGGACTTTTCATATCCTCCTAAACAGAGTCTTCCTTTGTGCAGGCTCAGTAAACTCTTTGGCTTGCTTCAACAGGACCTTATTTACCACCAAGGACTCTCCCCTCTCGGGTAGAATTTATTCTTCAATTTCTACCTCTTCTCCAGCCTAGATAACAACAGCATTCCTTGGTCCACCACCCACATTCTCTGGCACTCATAGTGCTTGTGTCCCACTTGCTGACATCTATAACACCTCAAGTCTCTACCTTTGCCTCTGTCTCTACCTCCTCTCCCTCTCCCTTTGGAAGAACCCCTTCTGCCCCTTGCATCATCCTCTGTAGATGCATTCTGAGGTGAGCTACTGTAACCTCCATCCCTGGGTGTAGCAGGCTTTCCTCTACCACCCTGACTTCCCTTTCCATGGAAAGTACCTCTCTTCTTGGCAGGCTATTTTCTCAAGAGTTTCTCTTCTGCTTTCAAGGCCATCTAGTATGCCTCTTCCATTGTCTTGGGAGACAGAAGACCAATATCATCTTGGATCTCCAGCTTGAGACCATTCACATATCTGGCAGTCTTGTCTGGTGTGTATTGAAATTTCCTAGCTCTTATACTTACTCTGTAGAATTCCTCTGTGTATTCTTTTACTATTAGTAACCTCTATCTCAGGTTCTGCATTTTCTTATGCAATTTCAATTGCTAATCACTTGGTAGGAACTTACCTTTTAATTTAGCCATCATTCTGGTCCAGCTATTGATAGGTTTCTTTCCAACTCTCCTCATTTCTGCCTACACTCCATCCCACCAAAGTGCAGCATGTCCCTTCAGCTTTGTCACTACAAACTTGACCTTTTTATCCTCTCTTATTTCTTCATAATCAAAGCACTTGTTCATGTCATTTATCCAGTCCACCAGTTCCTCTGGATTCAGTCCCCCTGCATAACTCGACACTTCAATTCAGGACTTAACTGTAGACCCTAGAACAGTTCTAAGGAGCCTCAGGTCAGGAGGAATTTCAACATTTTCTTCAACTTCTTCTATTTCGGGTTCACTGATGTTTTCAGGATCTGCGGGCTGTCTACGCTCCATGGCATCCATTCTCGCCTCGACCCTTTGAAACATCCCCAACACCTCTGTGTTGGAAACAGGTCTCCTTCTGCCAGTACCTCTACCAACTCGGATTTCCATGTCAGCTCTTCTGCAAAAAAAACCTTAAAACAATGCTCTCATACCACTAATGACGCAACAAAACTGAAATTCAGCCCCAAGAAGAGATGGTCAACTGTATTCATGGCTCTGTCAGCTTTTCCCTTCTCAAACCCCATTCTTTGCTTCACGTGGTCTTATTTCTCTTCTTAATTTATTTATCAATTTCAAAGAAATTGACAATTAAATTTATTCCCAACTTTGGCAATTTAATTATAATTCCCAGTATTTATATTTATCTCCAAACCTTAGGAATAAGGTTATAATCCTTCGCACTTATACACATTCAATTGCGGGAATTCAAATTATCTATGTGTGCCATACCTTATATCCAATGATCAAACCTTCGGACTATATAATAGTACTCCACGCTTTGTAAACAAAACTTTGTAATATAGCTTTCGCTCCGGCCCCACCGATATGTATATATCAATAAAAAATCAAATGCACGTATCATACTTGGCTATCCTCCACGCACCTTTATCCAACCACCGACGTCCGATGACCCCTTCCCAGATCAACGACTCTCTTCAATATCACTCGGCGTCCAACGTCATACTTTAACGCACGATGGTGCTCTTTAAAAGGTGGTTTTTCGTGGGTCCGCCCTGCTACGCGTCGACTCCTCTATCGAATCGCTCCTCGACTGGGAAATACTTTTTATACACCAAAAGCGGTGCGATATGGGCAATCCGCAATTATTATTCCACCGTGGTTTTTGTACAGTCACTAACCAAGGTTCATTTGGGGTTGCGCGCTCCTTCGTCTACCTTAACTCAGGGTTGCTACTCGGGTTGGAATTCTAATTAACAACGAACAAACATATTTTCTTTATTAAGTGGTATTTCTATTAAACAGAGTTCAACGACCATGGTTTACGCAGATTTCTTCTGTAAGTGGGGATTTATTTGATAGAGCCTGTTCAAACAACTTTGAGGGAATAAATTGATAGGGAAATGCGGAATCTACCCGATAGTTCAACCCAGTAATTATGTATGCACATAATTCAATCGTTTCGTAATTAAATAATCTCTTCACAGATAGAGGTTCGAGTCAATCCAAATGGAAAATGGGCTTTCAAATCATTTAACTGGAAACAATTGTAACACACAGAGTCTATTGTAGAAATCTCTCCTCCTCTTGCTCTCTCTCTATACATCTGAGGGATTACACTTATATACATCAACATACGTCCTTTCGGTTCCTTTGTGAGGACCGTTATGGTAATTCAAGAACCTGATTACAATTATTTGAAGACTAAAAACATGACAGATGGACTAACCATTCGACTTCCACAACTCTAACTAATCTAAATGAAACAGTCAGCTCAGGTATTGACACCTAGCTGTTAGAATTCAAATGTTTTCGAACCCTCCTAGCTACAACATGTGGACAAAATCTCCTACATTGTTGGCTCGTGTCTAATGCCCCTGCATCAAAGAGGCCCGGGTCATTGCTAGAATCAATCACTACATAACGGGATGTTTAGAGAGGCCATAAAAAATAAGAGAAGGCCTAATAATGAGAATAGAGATAATGGCTAGAGGATTTTCAGTTATTGGATCCCTTCCCTTTCCTCTTAATTATCTTCATTTTCGAGTTTTTTTCCATCATCCTATTATTTATTTATTCGTTTTTAAGATTAATGTTCTTGTTCATTTTTTCATATATATATATATATATATATATCCCACGTTTTTATAAAATATACATATCTAATTAGCTAGTCTTTTTTTCATTTTTTTTATATAATAATTATATTTAACTTTAGAATATTATCATACTTTGATTTTTAGTATTTTAGTTGTATTGAAAAAATAATTCTTGATTTATATATATAGATTACGTTACTTTTTTCTCTTGACTAAGTCAATATGTTTTCATATTCTTATATGAATTAGTTGATGTACTTTCGTTTGGATTTATAACATTTATTTATTTTCACATTTAAATCTGTTAATTGTTATAAATTAATTAGTAATCAATAAGACGAGGTTAAATTAATAATCATATATATATATATTAAAAATAATTTCTAGACTAATGATTTTTACTACAAGTTTTAATGTTGACTAAGCAATTTTGAGTTTATTGTTTTGAGATTTTTATTTTAATTAAAACGTTTAATTTATATTACTAAATACAAAACAAGTACATATATACTTTGAATTTTTCATTTTACCTATGAAATTTGTTGGAAAGGAGAGCTCAAGTATATAGTATGGCATCAAATTTAACAATTTACATGTTTATGGAGGGACCTAAGCCATATTAACCAAAAAAAATGAATAAATAAGTAAATAACCAATCAAAGATATTTCAAGGTGGCCGATGTGCCACTTGTTTTTCTTGCTTTTCATGCATATTGAAGTCCATGTGTTCCAACCAAGTCTATATCACTTGTAATCTTTGGTGACTTAGGAGAAGTTATTCCAAAATTTCAAATTGAGAAAACTGGATGTCATTCGAATATGTCACCATTTAATTATGGTCCTCATACATGTGATCCTCGAGGATATTCATGTTGACCTATATTCTTTGCAATTAAGTAGTCATCCATTCCATGGAGAGAGCCGACACCACACGAATAAAGAAGGAGCATGGTTCTCTTTTATCACCTCTTTTATGTCTGCATTGTCTAAACACCACTAGATTTAAGAAGATTCTCTAACTCCACTAGCAATGGTTTGGGCAAGATGCTCAGTCCGTTGCATTCTGACCCCCTTTTCTTTGACATGTCTACAAAAAAAAAAGGTTGAAGTTCTCTACCAAAGCCTAACTTGAGATCAACCAGCCCATAAAATACTCCAACACCCAGAATACCCTCCCAAGATCACCATAGTAATAGGATCGTAGAATACGAATACCACCAACCCCATAAGATGGTTGCAGAATACGAGTACCACCACCCCATAAGCGGAAGCCCAAATAATTTCAATCTTTAGAGTGTCCGACAGTACGCTAGAAAAATAACACTAAGACTGGAATTGGTCACACAAAAGTTCTTCCAAATACCACTATAATACACGAAAGACCTCCGGGAAACATCAACCTAACCCTTGAACAGAACTTCATGAGAAGCCACTAAAAAATCACTAATGATGAGACACACATTGGGTGGTTAAACAACTTAACTCAATAATCTAAATAAATTTTTTTTTCATACAATATAAATCGCAATAACCTAAGTTCATAATTAATATATTTTAAACTCCCTCATGCTCCATGCCCCTAATCAAATGACACATTAATCGGAACAAGATAATTTCATTGGGGGAATTTCAAAATCACCACGTGCTCCAGAATCTCAAGGTTTTAGGGGCGTTGAAGAATATTGTGGAATTAATCTCCGCATTTTCTAGGTGTGTCGTTACACTTTTTCGTTTAAAAAGCGGTGTATCGGTAGTATTATATATGATTAGATATGAGTAAAACAGAAACATAGAGTTATAGTGGTGAGGGATCATTCTCGCATTATTGATTTCGATCGTGAAATTTCAATCAGAATATCTTCACAAACTTTGGGAAACATGGCGGCACGCGGTTCAACATCGTCTTCAGACAATGCGTCTATTTCTTTCCAAGAAAAGTTCTCTGCGTCGAACGATGAATCTTCAGAAAACATGAGAGTAGGCGATCAACAGAAGACCACAGAAGCAGTAATTCTCGAAACGAGGAAGGTGAGGCCATAATTAAAGATGAAGAAATGGTTGGTAAAAAAGTTGGCACTTCAGAGAATTTAGAACTTGATGAAATGGATGGAGAAGGGGTAGAATGTAGTTGTTGGTATCGGGAATTTCAATGTGAAAATGTGGTAAAGTGTGGAGATGGGCATCATTTTTGTTTTGACTGTATAGAGAAGCAGGTTAATCAAATCCTTTATGGAGGTGGGAGGGCACATGGCTCTCTATCTTCAAAATCACCTCATGCTCCAAAATCTCAAGGTTTTAGGGGCGTTGAAGAATATTGTCGAATTAATCTTCGCGTTTTCTAGGTGTTTCGGTACAATTTTTTGTTTCAAAAGCGGTGTATCTGTAGTATTTTATATGATTATATATAAGTAAAATAGAAACATAGATTTATAGAGGTGAGGGATCATTCTCACATTATTGATTTCGATCTTGAAATTCGAAGAAAATATGATCCCACTGCATGGGATGCTCTCCTGCAAGACTTCTCAACAAATTTTCCAGACTCCTATTCACTACCTCTGTTTTTCCATTAGTCTGGGGATGATAAGCTGAGGTAAAACTCATTTTGGTACCAAGTTTCTTCCACAATGTCCTCCAAAAGTGACCCACAAATCTGGTGTCTCTGTCTGAGACAATACTCTTGGGAAACCCATGCAATCTAACAACTTCTTTGAAAAACAAGTTAGCAAAATGGGTGGCATCACTAGTTTTATAACATGGAATAAAATGTGCCATTTTGGAGAATTTGTCCACTACAAAAAAGACTGCATCATTCCCGCTTTGAGTCTTGGGAAATCCTAGAACAAAATCCATACTCATCATGTCACAAGGCCTGTCTGGAATAGGCAAGGGAGTGTACAATCTTGCATTCTGGCTCCTTCCTTTAGCATATTGATAGATATTGCAATTCTTCACAAACTTATCTACTTCTGTTCTCATAATGGGCCAGTAATAAAAGTGACTCAGCTGCTCATAAGTCTTATCGGTACCAAAGTGTCCAACAAGTCCACCACTATGCTTCTCTTTGATCAAATTTTCTCTCATGGAACATCTTGGTACACACAATTGGTTCCTTCTAAATAACAAGTCCTCCTGCAAGAAATAATCTAGCCACTGGCTTCTATCTATCAAAACAAGGTTACTACATGCCTCAAATGCTTCCTTAAAATCTGGATCTGTTTTATACAATTCCTTGAGACAACCAAACCCTACAACTTCAAAATTTGTTTCTTGAACAAGCATGTGCCTCCTACTCAAAGCATCAACTACTTTATTGGCTTGGCCACTTATATGTTTCAAAAAAAAATTAAAACCTTGGAGATACTCAACCCATTTAGCATGCTTATGTTTCAACTTGGGCTGCTGTACAATATACTGCAAAGCATGATTGTCAGAATATAATACAAATTCCCTGGACATCAAATAATGTCTCCACTTCTTCAGTGCCTGAACAATTGCATAGAATTCCTTCTTATAAGAGGAATACTTCTTTCTGGTGTCATTTAGCTTCTCACTAAAATATGCCACAGGCCTATCATCCTGACTCAACACAGCTCCAATGGCCTCTCCACTGGCATCACATTTTACTTGAAATGGTTTAGTAAAATCAGGTAGAATCAAAACAGGCTTCCCAGTTATCTTTTGCTTCAAAATTTTAAAGTTTCTTTCTGCATCAGCAGTCCATTTAAATGGTTGTTTTCTCTTCTTTATTGTCTCAATTATGGGTGCATTGATCTTACTGAAGTTTCTTATAAACTTTATGTAAAAACTAGCAAGTCCATGGAAACTTCTTACCTCAAAAACATTCCTGGGTGAAGGCCACTCCACAATTGCCTTAACCTTTTCTGGGTCCATCTTCAATCCTTCTGCAGAAACAACAAACCCCAAATACACCAACTCTTCCTTCATGAATGAGAATTTCTTCAAATTTATCAGCAGTTCCTCTTGGTGCAAATTCTTCAAGACATGATTAAGATTCCTTAAATGTTCTTCCTTAGTTGTGCTGAAAACTAATATATCATCCAGATACACTATCACAAATTTACCAATGAATTCTTTCAATACTTCATTCATAAGTCTCATGAAAGTACTAGGTTCATTTGACCATCCAAAAGGCATTACCATCCATTCATATAATCCTTAATTTGTTTTCAAGACAGTCTTCCACTCATCACCCTATCTTATCCTAATATGATGGTATCCACTTTTTAAATCTATTTTTGAGAAATATTTAACACCACTCAAACAGTCCATCAAATCCTCAACTCTGGGAAAAGGGAATCTGTACCTGATTGTGATCTTATTGATTTCTCTAGAATCTGTACACATCCTCCAGCCTCCATCTTTCTTTGCGCTCAATACTGCTGGTACTGCACATGGAATCAAACTTTCTCTGATCAGTCCTTTGTCCACCAGTTCCTATACTTGTCTCTTGATTTCCTCATTTTCCTTGGGAGTCATTCTGTAGGCTGCCTTATTTGCAAAATTTGAACCAGGGATAAAATCTAACTGATGGCTGATCTTTCTCACAGGTGGCAGCTCATCAGGTAAATCATCCACAACAATGTCATAGTAATCATCTAACATCTCTTGGATTTCTACTCACAAATCAGAAATCTGTGTGGAAGTAATAACCACTTTAGGTTTGCAAACTAAAGCAAAACTTACCTCTTCTTCTTCTATCTGATGCAGATATTCTTTCCTACTCAGCAAAAAGGTCTTTGGATCAATCACTCTGCTGGATGGCTCAACTTCTTCCATGGGTATCAATGTGTGATGTACCCCATCCTTGAAGAACTTGTAAGTGTTCTTCTTGCCATCATGCACTGCTGCTCTGTCAAACTACCAAGGTCTTCCCAGAAGTATATGACACACATCCATGGGCATTACATTACACAGGACCTTGTCTTTGTATTTTCCCATTTGCAGCTCTATCTCACACTATTCTTTTACAGCCAGCTGGTGCCCTTTATGCAGCTAGGACACCCTGTAGGGAGTTGGATGCTCCCTTGTCTTCAAATTCAACTTCTCTATCACCTCAGTGGAAACCAGGTTGTCTATGCCGCTACTATCAGTGACTAGTTGGCAGCCTTTCCCTTGGACTTTTCATATTCTCCTCAACAGAGTCTTCCTTTGTGCAGGCTCAGTGACCTCTTTGGCTTGCTTCAACAGGACCTTATTTACCACCAAGGACTCTCCCCTCTCGGGTAGAATTTCTTCTTCAATTTCTGCCTCTTCTCCAGCCTAGACAACAACAGCATTCCTTGGTCCACCACCCACATTCTCTGGCATTCATAGTGCTTGTGTTCCACTTGCTGACATCTATAACATGTCAACTCTCTACCTCTGCCTCTGTCTCTGACTCCTCTCCTTGTCCCTCTGGAAGAACCCCTTCTGCCCCTTGCATCATCCTCTGTAGATGCATTATGAGGTGAGCTACTGTCAGCTCCATCCCTGGGTGTAGCAGGCTTTCTTCTACCACCCCGACTTCCCTTTCCATGGAAAGTACCTCTCTTCTTGGCAAACTATTTTCTCAGGAGTTTCTCTCCTGCTTTCAAGCCCATCTAGTATGCCTCTTGCATTGTCTTAGGAGATAGAAGACCAATCTCATCTTGGATCTCCAGCTTCAGGCCATTCACATATCTGGCAATCTTCTCTGGTGTGTATTGAAATTTCCCAGCTCTTACACTTACTCTGTAGAATTCTTTTGTGTATTCTTTTACTGTCAGTAACCTCTGTCTCAGGTTCTGCATTTTCTTATACAATTTCAGCTGCTAATCACTAGGCAGGAACTTACCTTTTGATTTAGCCATCATTCTGGTCCAGCTATTGATAGGTTGCTTGCTAACTCTCCTCCTTTCTTCCTACACTCCATCCCACCAAAGTGCAGCATGTCCCTTCAGCTTTGTCACTACAAACTTGACTTTTTTATCCTCACTTATTTCTTCATAATCGAAGCACTTGTTCATGTCATTTATCCAGTCCACCAGTTCCTCTGGATTCAGTCCCCCTGCATAACTTGACACTTCAATTCAAGACTTAACTGCAGACCCCAGAACAGTTCTAAGGAGCCTCAAGTCAGGAGGAATTTCAACATTTTCTTCAGATTCTTCTATTTCGGGTTCACTGATGTCTTCAGGATCTGCGGGTTGTCTCCGCTCCATGGCATCCATTCTGGCCTCGACCCTCTGCAACATCCCCAACACCTCTATGATGGCAACAGGTCTCCTTCTGCCAGCACCTCTACCAACTCGGATTTCCATGTCAGCTCTTCTGCAAAAACAACCTTAAAACAATGCTCTCATACCACTAATGACGCAACAAAACTGAAATTCAGCCCCAAGGAGAGATGGTCAACTGTAGTTGTGGCTCTGTCAACTTTTCCCTTCTGAAACCCCATTCTTCGCTCCACGTGGTCTTATTTCTCTTCTTAATTTATTTATCAATTTCAAAGAAATTGACAATTAAATCTATTCCCAACTTTGGAAATTTAATTATAATTCCTGGTATTTATATTTATCTCTGAACCTTAGGACTAAGGTTATAATCCTTCGCACTTATACACATTCAATCGTGGGAATTCAAATTATCTATGTGTGCCATACCCTATATCCAATGTTCAAACCTTCAGACTTTATAATAGTACTCCACGCTTTGTAAACAAAACTTTGTAATATAGCTTTCGCTCCGGCCCCACCGATATGTATATATCAATAACCAATCAAATGCACATATCGTACTTGGCTATCCTCCGCGCACCTTTATCCAATGACCGACGTCCGATGACCCCTTCCCAGATCAACGACACTCGTCAATATCGCTCGGCATCCAATGTCGGACTTTAACGCGCGATGGTGCACTTTAAACGGTGGTTTTTCATGGGTCTCCCGTTCCACGCGTCAACTCCTCTATGGAATCGCTCCTTGACTGGGAAATACTGCTTATACACCAAAAGCGGTGCAATATGGGCAATCCGCCGTTGTAATTCCACCGTGGTTTTTGTACAGTGACTAACCAAGATTCACTCGGGGTTGCGCGCTCCTTCATCTACCTTAACTCAGGGTTGCTACTCGGGTTGGAATTCTAATTAACAACGAACAAACGTATTTTCTTTATTAAGTGGTATTTCTTTTAAACAGAGTTCAACGACCATGGTTTACGTAGATTTCTTCTGTAAGTGGGGATTTATTCGATGGAGCCTGTTCGAACAACTTTGAGGGAATCAATTGACAGGGAAACGTGGAATCTACCCGATAGTTCAACCCAGTAATTATGTATGCACATAATTCAATAGTTTCGTAATTAAATAATCTCTTCACAGATAGAGGTTCAAGTGAATCCAAATGGCAAATGGGCTTTGAAATCATTTAACTGGAAACAATTGTAACACACAGAGTCTATTTTAGAAATCTCTCCTCCTCTTGCTCTCTCTCTGTACATCTGATGGATTACACTTATATACATCAACATATGTCCTTTCGGTTCCTCTGTGAGGACCGTTATGGTAATTCAAGAGCCTAATTACAATTATTCAAAAACTAAAAACATGACATATGGACTAACCATTCGACTTCCACAACTCTAACTAATCTAAATGAAACAGTCAGCTGAGGTATTTACACCTAGCTGTTAGAATTCAAATGTTTTCGAACCCTCCTAGCCACAACATGTGGACAAAATCTCCTACATTGCTGGCTAGTGTCTAATGCCCCCGCATCAAACAGGCCTGGGTCATTGCTAGAATCAATCATTACATAACGGGATGTTGAGAGAGGCCATAAAAATTGAGAGAAGGCGTAATAATGAAAATAGAGATAATGGCTAGAGGATTTGCAGTTATTGGATCCCTTCCCTTTCCTCTTAATTATCTTCATTTTCGAGTGTTTTTCCATCATCCTATTATTTATTTTTTCGATTAATGTTCATGTTCATTTTTTTGTATATATATATATATCCCACGTTTTTATAAAATATACATATCTAATTAGCTAGTCTTTTTTTTCATTTTTTTTTATATAATAATTATATTTAACTTTAGAATATTATCATACTTTGATTTTTAGTATTTTAGTTGTATTGAAAAATAATTCTTGATTTATATATATAGATTACGTTACTTTTTTCTCTTGACTAAGTCAATATGTTTTCATATTCTTATATGAATTAGTTGATGTACTTTGGTTTGGCTTTATTACATTTAGTTATTTTCACATTTAAATCTGTTAACTGTTATAAATTAATTAGTAATCAATAAGACGAGGTTAAATTAATAATCATATATATATATTAAAAATAATTTCTAGACTAATGATTTTTACTACAAATTTTAATGTTGACTAAGCAATTTTGAGTTTATTGTTTTGAGATTTTTTTTTTAATTAAAACGTTTAACTTATATTACTAAATACAAAAAAAGTACATAGATACTTTGAATTTCTCATTTTACCTATGAAATTTGTTGGAAAGGAGAGCTCAAGTATATAGTGTAGCATCAAATTTAACAATTTACATGTTTATGGAGGGACCTAAGCCATATTAACCAAAAAGAATGAAAAAATAAGTAAACAACCAATCAAAGATATTTCAAGGTGGCCAATGTGCCACTTGTTTTTCTTGCTTTTCATGCATATGGAAGTCCATGTGTTCCAACCAAGTCTATATCACTTGCAATCTTTGCTGAGTTAGGAGAAGTTATTCCAAAATTTCAAATTGAGAAAAGTGGATGTCATTCGGATATGTCAACATTTCATTATGGTCCTCATACATGTGATCCTCGAGGATATTCATGTTGACCTATATTCTTTGCAATTAAGTAGTCATCCATTCCATGGAGAGAGCCGACACCACACGACTAAAGAAGGAGCACGGTTCTCTTTTATCACCTCTTCTATGTCTACATTGTCTAAACACCACTAGCTTTAAGAAGATTCTCTAACTCCACTAGCTATGGTTTGGGCAAGATGCTCAGTCCCTTGCATTCTCACCCCCTTTTCTTTGACATGTCTACAAAAAAAAAAGGTTGAAGTTCTCTACCAAAGCCTAACTTGAGATCAACCAGCCCATACAATACTCCAACACCCAGAATACCCTCCCAAGATCACCATAGTAATAGGATCACAGAATACGAGTACCACCAACCCCATAAGATGGTTGCAGAATACGAGTACCACCACTCCATAAGCGGAAGCCCAAAGAATTTCAATCTTTAGAGTGTCCAACAGTACGCTAGAAAAATAACACTAAGACTGGAATTGGTCACACAATCCACACAAAGTTCTTCCAAATACCACTATAATACACGAAAGACCTCTGGGAAACATCGACCTAACCCTTGAATAGAAATTCATGAGAAGCCACTAAAAACTCACTAATGATGAGACACACATTGGGTGGTTAAACAACTTGACTCAATAATCTAAATAAACTTTTTTTTCATACATTATAAATCGCAATAACCTAAGTTCATAATTAATATATTTTAAACTCCCTCATGCTCCATGCGCCTAATCAAATGACACATTAATCGGAACAAGATAATTTCATTGGGGGGATTTCAAAATCACCTGGTGCTCCAGAATCTCAAGGTTTTAAGGGCGTTGAAGAATATTGTGGAATTAATCTCCACATTTTCTAGGTGTGTCGGTACACTTTTTCGTTTAAAAAGCGGTATATCGGTAGTATTATATATGATTAGATATGAGTAAAACAGAAACATAGACTTATAGTGGTGAGGGATCATTCTCGCATTATTGATTTCGATCGTGAAATTTCAATCGGAATATCTTCACAAACTTTGGGAAACATGGCGGCACGCGGTTCAACATCGTCTTCAGAAAATGCGTCTATTTCTTTCCAAGAAAAGTTCTCTGCGTCGAACGATGAATCTTCAGAAGACATGAGAGTAGGCGATCAACGGAGGACCACAGAAGCAGTAATTCTCGAAACGAGAAAGGTGAGGCCATAATTAAAGATGACGAAATGGTTGGTAAAACAGTTGGCACTTCAGAGAATTTAGAACTTGATGAAATGGATGGAGAAGGGATAGAATGTAGTTGTTGCTATCGGGAATTTCAATGTGAAAATGTGGTAAAGTGTAGAGATGGGCATCAGTTTTGTTTTGAATGTATAGAGAAGCAGGTTAATCAAATCCTTTATGGAGGTGTGAGGGCACATGGCTCTCTATCTTCAAAATCACCTCGTGCTCCGAAATCTCAAGGTTTTAGGGGCGTTGAAGAATATTGTCGAATTAATCTCCGGGTTTTCTAGGTGTGTCGGTACAATTTTTCGTTTCAAAAGCGGTGTACTTGTAGTCTTATATATGATTATATATAAGTAAAATAGAAACATAGATTTATAGTGGTGAGGGATCATTCTCGCATTATTGATTTCGATCTTGAAATTCCAAGAAAAGTTCTCTGCGTCGAACGATGAATCTTCAGAAGACATGAGAGTAGGCGACGAACGGAGGACCACAGAAGCAGAAAGATCCTTTTTAACGAGACAGCCTAGTGGCCATAATTAAAGATGAAGAAATGGTTCGTAAAACAGTTGGCACTTCAGAGAAGGGGTAGAATGTAGTTGTTGCTATCGGGAATTTCAATGTGAAAATGTGATACAGTGTGGAGATGGGCATCAGTTTTGTTTTGAATGTATAGAGAAGCAGGTTAATCAAATCCTTTATGGAGGTGTGAGGACACATGGCTCTCTTTCTTGCTTCGCTGCCGATGAAGACGGCAAGGAATCAATTCCCTTGTCAAAGATTAGTAAAGCTATTCCAGATGATGTTGTTGAAAGATGTGAATATCGGCAGGCACAAGACGCGTTAGCTGAAGCCAAAATTGAGATGAGAATTTAATTTATTGTCCATTTTGTAGCATTCCATATGCAATAGAAAATTGTGCACAAGTCTTGGACTGTCTAAACCCTAAATGTTTAAAATCTTCATGTATCCAATGCAAGGGGTTGAGTCACTTACCACTAAGCTGTGAAGAGATTGATGAAAAATCAGCTGAATCTGCTCTTCGTAGGCAAGTTGAAGAGAGGATGGCGAAAGCTGTGATAAGAGAATGTAATGTTTGCAAGTCGTCGATAATCAAGTCGGGTGGATGCAATACCATGACATGTGGCTATGGGAACCAAATGTGTTACATTTGCAGACAGACAATTTCAAATTTTCATTTTTGTATTGTGGTCCACGTATTGGGGAACTAAGGAAACCTATCCAAAATGCAACAGATGTTATATTTATGACTCTTAGATAGAATTTAATGTGGCTCTGGCTGCCAGCGAGGAAGCGTTCAAGGAATTGGCTGCCCTAAATCCTGAGTTGCATGCTCTGGAAATTGGACCTCCTCTCGAATGGGTAACACCAGAACCATCCAAAGAGGAGCAGACGAGTCGTACGCAACATTTTCGTAAATGTGAATATATAATTCCAGAAGCCAAGAATGAAGATAAAAAGGAACTGCTTGCTAGGGTGGAAATGATTCACATGAATCGTCCATTGCATGATCTGGAAATTCGACGTCCCCTCAATAGGATGGAATTCAACGTACATGGGGATCAACTTCCAAATCATTCAAATGAACTTAGACCTACCCAAGAGTTCAACGTACACGGTAATCAACATGCAAATATGGTTGTACCTCCACCTCTACCTATGCCGCAATTGTTCGATCATGGTGATCAGCTTGCAAACAGGCCTCTACCTGGATCGTCAACTCCTCGTCGAGAATCGTTGGAACATGGTGGTCAGATTTCAAACGATGATGCACCTGCACGCTTACCTCCAAAAAGTCCCTAAATATTTGGCTATATGATTGTTGTATTCTCAAAATTGTTTGTACTCTATTAACAAGTATTCCTATAGGAGTTGTCTAATTGCACTGAGTTGACAGCTAAAATTGGCTGGAATTTGGGCCAAAAAAATTTAAGAAATCTTGTAGTAATAGTGTTTGAATCATGATTTTAATAATGGAAATAGATTCAGCGCCACCAAAAATCTCTAGGAAACTCAAAAATATTAAAGTTTGATAGTTATAACGTGAATTTACAAAAATCCTCACTAGATTTTTTTAAAATCTTACCGAATTTTCCATGATTTTCATGGCAAACAAATAGTCTAGTTAAACTACCACATTCCTATATCACATCCTTATTTACTACTAGAGTAAGTGGGATCATAAAGAGTTCTTCCTCAAATTCTTTATAAAACATGGGTTGAATGGGACCAGTAGTGGGGAGGTATTATAGTTTATCATAATAAAAATGTAAAATACAATTTTTTATCTTACACCTAAAATATATAATAAGTATGGAGAATTAATTAAGTACACTTTACTAAAAATACCCTAACTCTTAGTGTTGAGATTAGAGTTATTTGTTTAATGACGATTTTAGGATATCTTTTAGGAAAAAAATGTTATGGATGTTCTAAGTGACATAAATACAATTAATTTGTTATGATCACTTATGGTATAATTAAGAGACCATATTTTAAACTACACTATAAATTATAACTTCTAGCAACAAATAAAACTGCCATATAGCTGTTAGAGTTATTCAATTTGTTAAGAAGTAATTATCTATCATTTTCATCTAGTAATGAGAATATAGTTTTCCTATGATTCAATACATGATTAATCTCTATTAGGTTTATTATCTAACAAATTCCCTTTAGATAAAATTCCACTAGTGTGTGTAGAAACTGTATTATTTAATACATAATCAAGCTTTGTTAATTCTACTAATGAGAGAGATCTAACACTCATCAACATAGTTGGCACCTCTTAACATGCTTTGTCACAAACAAACATTCCTTCGTACCTTGCATGTCATAGAACATCTTGTCATGACTAGGACACCTAAGCACATGTTTGAAGTCCCTATCATAGCATAACACTCTCGAAGCATGTGTTGGCATGCCTTGTAGTCCCTAGCATGCATAGGCACTTATTGACATGCTATGATATTCTCTAGCATGCCATAACAGTGCTTAACATACCTTGTCACTCCCTCCTTGGCATGTTATCCAGAAATTGTTGACACTTGTGACAGCCTCATATTCATTCACTTTCGTGCATTTTGACCTAGTGGTCCCTTTAGCTTCCCTAGTACTCCATAATACTCCTCAACATGCATTATCACTCTCTGTCACTTCTTATCACACTTCAACATGCCCTTCCACTTCATAACATGTATATCACTCCCTAATACACATTGGCACTTGGCACCTATTGGTGCTTAGCAAGTATTAGTGCATCTAACATTCTTTAAGATGCCTTTCTATGCTTTAGCATGGTTTATTATTAAATTTGAGATCAATTATTGGAAAGTAGATGAGAACTAATAGAGGATGATTTGGTACTTAGAATGCACTAACACTTGGCACTTGGCACTTGGCACCTATTGCCACACCCTTACACATTTTCGCATACATTAGCACTTGACACATCTTAGCATATTTGACATGACTTGGAACCTTCTAGCACATGTTATCATTCCCTAGCATGCCTTGGAACTTATGGCCTCACAACTAGCCTTACATTTTTTCATGACTTTTGAACCAAATCAAGTCCATAAGTATTGTAGTTCATGTGACATTGGTCTGCTTGACCAATTTCACCTACTACAAGTAGATTGTGCCTTGGTCAGCTAAGAACTGCATATACCTCATCTTAGGTTGCTCATGTCCAAGTTGAACTTGTACCTCTTAAAAACTCACCAAAACAAGGATCACATTTAGCCATGGTCATAAAAAAACTAAGCATCATATCTTACTTAGACAATATTTCACATGCATGTCTAGTTCATTTAAACATTATAGCATTATCTCAGAGTTTGCAAGAACCACAAGATACACAAGACACAGAAGATATAAGTTGGCACAAGGCATGTGCCCTAAAGCTTATAGGCAACAATGTAAAATATGTAATTATCTAAAATAGTTTAAAACATAAGCATTCAGCCAAAGTGTGCCACATGTCATATAAAAATAATAGATAAAGAAAAACAATGTTATGCCCATCAAAAAGTATACCTTTGTCTAAAACTATTTTTTCAAGCCCCTTATCGCAATCGTACGATTTCCTCCTACAAATCATATTATCAACTTCTTCTAAGGGACTTCATCCTTGGCACACTTGAATTCACTGACACTCCCTAACACACACTCTTATTTGTTCATTTCCATGAATTTTGACCTAGTTCTACTTTGTGATGCCTCAAAAATCCTTAAAAATTAGTGTGCATTGACATTGTCCAGCATGTGTTAGCATGCCTTTTCATTCTTTGGCAGGCCTTAACCCTCCCTATCTATCATGCCCTCGGAACTACCCTTTCTTAATTTGCAACTTGGTAACTGAACCAATTCCTCTCTTGAATACAAGAGCTTTACCAAGATACAATTACAGCAACTAGACTATGTTGTTGAATTGTGTAGCTTGGGAGGTACTCCACAAGCCCAGTGACATGGGCTTGTGTGATTTTGGTCACAAAAGGATTTCTCACCAAAGAACCCAAATGAAGGGGTTTTTGACCCAAGATGGAGTTTAAAATCTAAAAGAAAATAAAAAGGAAAATGTTGTATTTCCTAACATCTAATTGGATACAGAATGTAAGTTATAGGATCCCTTAGTATGAAGGCAAGAACATCAACTAAGGAGGATCTCATTTGATCAAAGAGGCTAGGAGAAATGTAGTCCTAAAGTAGGTTGGATTAAATGGTTAGGAATGGTTGCTAAAGGGAGGCCATGTTCATCCACCAAGAGCAAGATCATCATGTGAGGGTTCACGGGAATGCCACATACTTTAATAGATTTGAGATAGGAAGAAGGATGACATATTGTTGGTTCTCTTATGGCAGATCGACCTCGAGAGAGGCGAGTTATAAGAATTTGGACATGTGTCTTAAATCGTGTTTCTGTGAGAAGGCCACATCATATTTTAAAATAGTAGAGAGGGTTGAGACCCTATCTTATTGTGGTTAGTAGGTTGCAAGTTTTATGATAATACTAACACAAATGGGGGATGGCCTACATGAGAATTCACGGCAAGAAAAAAAGTAGCCACATGTGTAATATTGACTAAGGTAACCATAGTTTTAGGGTCATAGATATGTAAAGTTTAGGTAAACATTTTGTCAACGAAACACTTAGAATATATGGGTCCATATGAGCTAGGTTGAGTCTCTTATGGAGGAAAGAGTTGTTTTCTTTGCTCTTGGTGGATAGGATTTGTTCTAAAAGAATTAGAATAGAAGTATAATTCCCTAGTTAGGGAGGCTTCCTAGCATGTTCAGTCCATAAGGTATGCCCTTAAGATTGCGAAAAATATGCATACAAGAAGAGGCGTTGTTACCCTTTGAGAGAGGTTTATCTCTCAAATATATACCACATATTTGGAATATTATCTATAGAACCATATGTAGAGATAGACAATCCAAAGGAAGGTTGAACATGAGTAGAATATTGAGAAGAAGAAATGTGCCATATGTGGAATGGATAGGCATGAAGATGAGTTTATTTTGGTGGAGTGTGCATAAAGTTATTGACATAGATCTAAAGCATCCTATAAATAGTTATTCAATGGACTGTTAGTGGATGATTTATGACCCTAGTTCACTGATTTAAAAATTTCTACAAGGGTGATAAGAGGATTAGTTCAGATTTTTTCATATAATATTGGACAACAAAGAAACCGGTACACAAGAATAGTGATTTTGGTTGGGAAAATTGATGGTAGTCCAAATATAGTTGGAGGGTTTTTAGATGACTTCCAAATAGGATCCCTAAGTCATGTACTTTCGAAGGAAGACAAGATTGGTAGAAGGGTAGGTGTATTGGTCCTAAGGACATACATACTTTGAAGGACTAAAGTAGTAGTCAAGTGGACTAGCTAACTAGCCGTAGATCACTATATTATAGAGGATTGAGTTAGTGAGAAGAAGGGAAACCTCCATAGCCTTAGGCTTGTCATATTAGAGTAGGAGTACGGAAAAATTGGGCAGACCAAAGAGTTTTTTACAAATGGAGTTGTGAACAATTGATCGAAAAACCTAAATGTTGTAGACCTTGAAGGAAAAAGAGATAGATAGAGGGGATTTTTTTTTTTAATTGAGTTCATTTATAGAGGCAAATTGAGGACTTGCATAATATAAGGCAACAAGACCTACCAGATGTGTTTAGGACATGTGCATAGAAAGGTATATGTGTGGCTGCCCTAAAAAAGTGGGCCAAGTGTTGTCTTGTTCCACGTATATTTTCTTTCAAAGGAATAACACCATGACCTAGTTTTATTCCTTGTATCAGTGTGATTGGAAAGCGCGATGCTCCCCAGTACTAGCTTTCTAACCTATTCTATTATAATTTGTAATTTAATGAAGAATGGTTTGAAAATTTTAAAAATTGTCATGTGCACTACTTGATTCCCATGTGTGCAGATTTCATTGTGCAAATTAGATGTGTTGTGGAACTTGAGTGTGTTTGCATCAAATATTCTAAGACCAAACCCAGATTCTCATGTGTCATGGAAGTTCAACATATGTTGTGTTCAATTAATAACTACTTGTAACTAATCTTAGATTACTCATGTCCAATCTCAACTCATCCCACTTAACAAGTTACCGAGGAAATGTTCATCACATCCAACTGTCGTCGTAAAAAAACTAAGCAACACAATTTACATCTTGACATGCAATAACACCTTAAATGTCTTAAATGCCTTGGAAATATGTGGCATGTGTTATAATCCCCTACATTCACTACAAGGGAAAGACCCTCTAGTGGATGTTTTTGAGGAACGTCTTATAAAAATACCCTACACATCCGTTTCTAGAGGACATTCCTAAAGGAGGTTGGTGGGAAGAGGTTTTTACGGGCGTATTTTGTTTGGTGCTCTTATAACCGTAAAACGCACCGGTGCATTCAACACGAGAAAGCACCAGTGCGGTTAAAACATTGATACATCGGACACCGTGCGCTCTGTACACACCCGCACAATTCATTGTATTTCTATCGTGCACTGGTACTTTACATAACTTCTGCACTGGTGCATCATAAAAACCACGCAAATATCGAAACCTCCCAGGTCGCCCTTAAACGCACTGGGTCGTCAACACATCGAGTCGCCTTGAAATCCCCATGCATCGGCACATGGTTAAATAAATAAAAAATCACGGCCAAAAAACCATACAAAACATAGGCACACTGGACACCGTGCGCTCCTAACACACTCACCAAGTGAGTCATATTACTGTACAGCACTGGTGCCTTACAGCGTTTCTGCACCGGTGCTTCAGAAAACATGCGCAAAAAGAGAAACCCCCCGGTGTGGAATAAATAAAACGCACTGGGGTGCCCATAAAACCCGCGCACCCACATAGGGTTAAATAAAAAAATATTATGGCCAAAAAACCGCACAAAACATTGGCACACGTGAAACCGTGCGCTCCGTACACACCGTACGACGCCTTATATTAAGGAACCGCACCCGTGCATGAAAAATAGTCAGCACTTGTGCCTCATAAAAATTCTGTGAAAAAGAAATCGCTCGGGGCAGAATGATGAAAATGCACCGTGGAGCCCATAAATCTCGCACACCACAACAGGGTTAAATTTAAAAAAAAATACGTCCAAAAAACCGCACTGAACATTGGCTCACGAGACATCGTTCCTGGTGTGTCGTATTACTATAGAGCACCGGTGCATTACAACTATGACTCACCGGTGCATCATAAAAGCACACGAAAATAAAATTTACCCATAGAATTTACCCGAGGCGGCATAGCCCAAATGCACCGGTATGCCAATAAAAACTAACTCTTCCAAATGTCAAGACCTCCCAAAAACATTAACCTAACTCTTCTAAATACCACTATAATACCCAAAAGGCCTCCCCAAAACATCGGCCTAACACTTGAACGAAACTTCATGAGCCACCACTAAAAACCACTAATGTTCAAAGACATTAGGTGGCTCCAAACAAGTGGACTCAATAACCTAAATAAACTTGTTTTCATACATTATAAATCGTAATAATCTAAATTCATAATTAATATATTCTAAAACCCCTCATGCTCCATGTCCGTAATGAAATGACACATTAACCGAAACAAGATAATTTCGTGGGGGGACTTTCAAAATCACCTCGTGCTCCAAAATCTCAAGATTTTAGGGGCGTTGAAGAATATTGTCGAATTAATCTCCGCATTTTCTAGGTGTGTCGGTACACTTTTTCGTTTCAAAAGCGATGTATCGGTAGTCTTATATATGATTATACATAAGTAAAATAGAAACATAGATTTATAGTGGTGAGGGATCATTCTCGCATTATTGATTTCGATCGTCAAATTTCAAACAGAAAATCTTCACAAACTTTGAGAAACATGGGGGCACGCGGTTCAACATCATCTTCATCTTCATCTTCAGACAATGCCTCTATTTATTTCCAAGAAAAGTTCTCTGCGTCGAACGATGAATCTTCAGAAGATATGAGAGTAGGCTATCAACGGAGGACCACAGAAGTAGAAATATATTTTTTAACGAGACAGCTTAGTAATTCCCAAAACAAGAAAGGTGAGGCCATAATTAAAGATGAAGAAATGGTTGGTAAAATAGTTGGCACTCTAGAGAATTTAGAACTTGATGAAATGGATGGAGAAGGGGTAGAATGTAGTTGTTGCTATGGGGAATTTCAATGTGAAAATGTGGTATAGTGTTGAGATGGGCATCAGTTTTGTTTTGAATGTATAGAGAAGCAGGTTAATCAAATCATTTATGGAGGTGTGAGGGCACATGGCTCTCTATCTTGCTTCGCTGCTGATGAAGACTGCAAGGAATCAATTAGTAAAGCTATTCCAAATGATGTTGTTGAAAGATATGAATATCGGCAGGCACAAGACGCGTTAGCTGAAGCCAAAATTGAGAATTTAATTTATTGTCAATTTTGTAGCATTCCATATGAAATAGACAATTGTGCACAAGTCATGAACTGTCCAAACACTAAATTTTTAAAATCTTCATGTATCCACTGCAAGGGGTTGGGTCACTTACCACTACGTTGTGAAGAGGTTGATGAAAAATCAGCTGAATCTGCTCTCCGTAGCCAAGTTGAAGAGTGGATGGCGAAAGCTGTGATAAGAGAATGTAACGTTTGCAAGCCGTCGATGACATGTGGCTGTTGGAACCAAATGTGTTACGTTTGCAGACAGAAAATTTCAAATTTTCATTTTTGTATTTGTGGTCCACGTATTGGGAAACCTGTCCACAATGCAACAGATAGAAGTTAATGAGGCGATGGTTGCCAGGGAGGAAGCCATAAATCCTGAGTTGCATGCTCTGGAAATTGGACCTCCCCTCGAATGGGTAACACGAGAACCATCCACAGAGGAGCAGACGAGTCGTATGCAACCTTTTCATAAATGTGAAGCCAAGAAGAATACAAATCTCTGCTTGCTAGGGTGGAAGCCAAGAATGAAGATAAAAAGGACCTGCTTGCTAGGGTGGAAATGATTCACATGAATCGTGCATTGCGTGATGTGGAAATTCGACATCCCCTCAATACGCTGGAATTCAACGTACATGGGGATCAACTTGCAAATCGTTCAAATGAACTTAGACCTCCGCAAGAGTTCAACGTATACGGTAATCAACTTGCAAATATGGTTGTACTTCCACCGCTACACGTGCCGCAATTATTCGATCATGGTGATCAGCTTGCAAACAGGCCTATACCTCGATCGTCACCTCCTCCTCGAGAATCGTTGGAACATGGTGGTCAGATTTCAAACGATGGTGCACCTGCACGCTTGCCTCCACAAAGTCCCTAAATATTTGGCTATATGATTGTTGTATTCTAAAAAATATTTGTACCCTATTATCAAGTATTCCTATATCACATCCTTGTTTACTACTAGAATAAGTGGGATCACAAACAGTTCTTCACACTAGTACTCAAATTCTTTATAAAACATAGGTTGAATGTGAAACTGTTTCCATTATATTTATTTTAGTTAATCAATTATATTTACAACCAGTGGTGGGGAGGTATTATAGTTTATCATAGTAAAATTGTAAAATACAATTTGTTATCTTACACCTAAAATATTTAGTAAGTGTGCACATTTATTGAGTGGATAGGTTAATATAGAAAATAGTTAAATTTAAGAGATGAATATGAAGAAGCATTTTTGAGAGATAAAATTGATAATTGATAATTGTCTCTTTTTTTAAGATTGCTTAACCTAGAAAATCATTTCTTCCTATGCAAATCTACCTTGAGCCAAGTATAGATGTAGTTTTAAAGCAAGAATGAGGATACTTTACTTATGCTTCATGTAAAATTAGAATATGGAGAATCAATTAAGTACACTTCACTAAAAATACCCTAACTCTTAGTGTTGACATTAGAGTTAGTTGTTTAATGACCATTTTAGGATATCCTTTGTCAAAGGTAAGGCAATAAATGTTATGGATGCTCTAAGTGACATAAATAAAATTAGTTTGATATGATCACTTAAGGTATAATTAAGAGACCATATTTTAAACCACACTATAAATCATAGTTATTAGCAACAAATAAAACCACCATATAGTTGTTAGAGTTATTCAATTTGTTAATAAGTAATTATGTATCATTTCCCTCTAGGAATGAGAATATAGTTTTCTTATGATTCAATACATGGTTAATCTCTATTAGGTTTATTATCTAACAAATTCCCTTTAGATAAAATTCTACTAGTGTGTGTAGAAACTATCTTATTTAATACATTATCAAGCTTTGTTAATTCTGCTGATGAGAGAGATCTAGCACTCCTCAACATAGTTGGCACACCGGAACATGCTTTGGCACACACTAACATTCTTTGGTACCCTGCGTGTCTTAGAACATCTCTGTACCTAGAACATCTTGCCATGACTAGGACAACTAAGCACATGTTTGAAGTCCCTATAATAGCATCACTCTCTGAGCATGTGTCATCAGGCCTTGTAGTCCCTAGCATGCCTAGGCACTTATTGACATGTTCTGATATTCCCTAGCATGCCTTACTAGTGCTTAACATACCTTGTCACTCCCTCCTTGGCATGCTATCCAGAATCGTTGACACTAGTGACACCCTTATATTCATTCACTTTCATGCATTTTAACCTAGTGGTCCCTTATGTTTCCCTAGTAATCCATAACACTCCTCAACATGCATTATCACTCTTTGTCACTTCTTATCATACTTTGAAAAGCCCTTTCACTTCATAACATGTGTATCACTCCCTAATACACATTGGCACTTGGCACTTGTTGGCGCTTGGCAAGTATTAGTGCATCTAGCATTCATTAAGATGCCTTGCTATGCTTGGGCATGGTTTACTATTAAATTTATTTGAGATCAATTATTGGAAAGTAGATGAGAAGTAATAGAGGATCATTTGGTAGTTAGAATGCACTAACACTTGGCACTTGGCACTTGACACCTATTGCCATACCCTTGCACATCTTCAGATGCATTAGCACTTGAAACATCTTAGCATATTTGACATGCCTTTGAACCATCTACCACATGTTAGCATTCGCTACCATGCCTTGGAACTAATGGCCTCACAACTAGCCTTACATTTTTTCATGATTTGCAAACCAAATAAAGTCCCTAACTATTGTAGTTCATGTGACATTGTTCTTCTTGAACAATTTCACCTACTACAAGTAGATTGTGCCTTGTTCACCTAAGAACCACATATACCTGTTAGACAATAATTTGTCACTGTCCCTGCAATCCCCATCTTGCACATTGGAGGGTCATTTCTCCGACTAATTAGAAGTGTCATGCCTTGCAAATACCATCATTGCATCCCTTGCCATGAGGAAAACATTTCCTCTGTTGACCATTTCCTGAGCAGACCACTAAAAACACTTGTTTTTGCCTTGGCACTGGTAGCCCGTTATGCCCTCATGCCAATGGGGAAAATTAACACCGAGCCCGTGCTAGTTGGCGCTCTGTCTCAGTGAGCTACCCACGCCAATATATTTATGGAAATTTTTTTAAATATAGAGGTGAATTTCGATCACAACAACTTCGTGGATGAGTCATAGGGAGTGGTTCGACTGAATAACCACGACCCTCCTCCTTTGGCCTCTTGCTTCCACCTTATGGGGAAACCTCCCAAGGGATAAGGCCTCCCTTCCACTATTGTAGGGATCCCAACCTCCTCCTCTCCTCTATAAATATAGCCATCTTCCATTGATGTGCTAGCTGAATGGCTGAATAGTTGAACATGTTCTAGTTGAACAGATAGCTAAAAAGTTAGCATAGAGGAGAAGCAATCATAACTTCAGGAGAATAGTGCAGAGTGTGATTTTTTTTGTGTGATCGGGAACATAGTGAGAGCTTATAAATTTCTGTGTGAGAGTGTGGCAAACATTCTTATATACAGACCTGCCGAAGGAGAGCCTCAACATCAAGGCTTAGTTGTAAACTTCCCTTGTCTTTATCATAATAAAATGCATGTGATGTTTATCTTCCACTCTTGTTTACATCTATAACGAGATTTCTAGCATTCGTTGATCAGTTAGATAGGTTGTAATTTTTTTATGTTTGTCGTGGTGTTATGCTTGTCGTGTTGTCTTGATTGTCTGTACAGGTAATCAAACATTGATAGCAATGTGTATCAAGCTAGAGAAGAGTGACAGATCAAGTAACTTCGACGGAAGATGACAACATAGAATCAGAACGAGGTAGGACATCTTCTTTGCTCTGAATTTCATTTACAATCTAGGAAGGTAGATGTTAGTATGTTCCCGTAGTTGCTAGACCCACCCTAGGGCTAGAGGGATCGCCTCTGTCCGTATAGGGGATTTTCCTGGACAACAAATTGGCGACTCCACTCTGGAGTCTCCTTTGAGTTTTTCACTCTTTCAGGTATTAGTCATTCGACAGATTTAGTTGAATGACCATTTCCCTATTTTTTCCTATGTTTTTCATCAATTACAATCTTTTAGTTTTTGCTTGAATTGGTGAGTCTGGTCTTGGTTGGGAGAAATTATTTGTTTTTTCCTGTTCAGACATTGGCACTTTTATTTTTCTAATAGTCGCGTTAATTGGCACAGGTTGTCAGTTAGCAACCCGCCCCAATTGGCCATTGGTGCTAGTTGTTAGTGAGCAGGTCGTGCCAGTTGGCACTAGTGTCACCCACCAAAGTCGTGCCAATTTCAGGGTGTATAAAAAATTGAGGTTTTTCCCCTAAATCCTTCACCAGTGTGTCTTGCCCTTCCTGTCCTTTTCTCTGCATGATGTACACGTTCTCCCCTTTACTTTTTCACTTGTGAGCATAGATTACATTTCTCATTGTTCAACTAAAAAGTCTTCTATATTTCATTTCTTGATGTAAAAGGGAATGAATGCCTTGTTTTGAGCTCATGCTTTGGAACTCCTTTTTGTACTTGACCTCATATGTCTTGTAGACTTTTGAGGAATTTCATTATAAAGTGTTTAAAACAACGATTGCATTCTTAGTGTTTGTTTACATCTCTTTTGTATTCATCCTTCATTAAGAAAATTTGCATTCATTTAGTTTTTATCTTAGAGCTTGCTTTTCGTTAAAATGCATTAGATCACGTTGCATTGAAGAGTATTTTTTGAGATTTATCATTGAACTTAGATTACATTGTTTAATGATTGAAATCTAAAAATTGCATCGAGTGCATTCTCTTTCATTAAAATCATGCATTAATTAGATTCTCATTTCATCGAAAAATGCATTGAGTGCATTCTTATTCTTTCAAAAAAAGAAGAAGGGGAAATTGTGCATAGATTACAATTGCATAGCTTTCAAAAAAGAGGATTTTGCATAGATTACATTTCATAATTCGCATCGTCGAATGTTTTAGATTAACTTTGAATAGTGAAAGAAATCTAGTTTGGAAAAATTTTCATTTTCAGTATTTTTGTTTGTTGCATCATTGTTTGGAACTCTTCCCTTAACTAGATAGCATTCATCGAATTAAAATATTTCTTTTCTCATATAGCTGGATATAGGAGATTCAAATGAAAGTAGTAGGGCCTTGAAACCAAGAAATAATTCAATATCAACTCTAAAACTTATTTAATTAACCTAAGGAATCATTGAAACCTAACGAAAAATTTTTAGTGGTCTAGGCTAGAGACGTGTTCGGACGTCTTAAAACCTAGTAGCTATCGTTCGCCATCTAGCTTTAGAAAACACTAGTATGGACTTGTGCTCCCTGTACCATCGCGTATATAAAGGGATACTCCTATAGGTTGCAATCCTTTATCCATATGAATCCGAGTCTGTCGCCCTGTAACTGTGATACACCGAACACAGCATTCAGGGAGACTACCTACACGTACGTCAAGTCCTTGGTCATTTCTATTTCATTTGATCACCAAGGTTTATATGCCAGTTCACGGAAACTTGTTATACCCTCTTGCTTAGATTACCTGAGCAGTCATTTTGCTCTTTTCGTGACTCTTTAAAATTGAAAATATCATCGATCTCTTGTCCTTTCATGCTCGTTTCAACCTGAAAGTGATAGAGTCATATTTTTCCTATTTCTTGACTCTTAAAATATGAAATGGTAGAGTTTTGTTTTAGTGCCTTAAAATATTACTTTCCCATGAAATATTCCTGGTTAAAGTCATATTCCTTAGCATTTTTTTTTTTAGGGTTGTTTCTAATGGAAACGTTTCAGGAGTTTATCAACCAAGGAATCCCCTCTGAAGGGAATATTGGCCCTTTTCATTATTTTGGGAATGTTGGTGCTCCTTATATGGCAACATTGTCCCTTCCTGGGCTAACTGTTGGGTTGCCTATTTGGTTGTTTTAAACCTCTGTAGTCTCAAGTGTTCGAGCTATCGTACTATCTACTCCTCCATCTGAGCAATGCCATGTTGATTCGAAGGTGGACCTCTCCCATTATTTACGTGTTTCATTGTCCTCATATTCTACTTCGCCTGGTGAAAATTTGGATTCTAGTACCCAGGTGGCTAAGAAGAAGAATAATAATACTAAGAAGAGGAAGTCAGATAAGCAAGAGGCTAATTATGCAGCTGTTGCTTCTAAAACACCTGCTCTCGATGAACCTTCCAACCCTTCGCAGAAAGTTAAGTTCCCTTGCATGTTGTGCCAGGAAAACCATCTTCTTCGAGATTTCCCTAGCATTCCCAAGGTGCTTGAAGAATGGTACAATTGTCATCCGCCATTGCCTTTGCCTTTCAGGAGTCAGGTTGGGGGCACGTCTTCAGCTAGTGCTGGTAAATCTCCTAAGATTTGGGGTAAGCTCACCAATCCCTGTAATTTCTGTGAAGCGCATCATGCCATTCACCTTTGTCTGTATATGGATGAAGCCAAGAGAGTTTTGGACAACTCGACTGTTTCTGCACAGTGCCTTCAGATTGGTTACAAAAAACTTTATTTGAGTCCTTCACTAGTTGATTCAATGATCAGTCAAGAGTCATCCTTTCTTGATCCCACTCCCCTAGAAATTCACCATCATGAATCCATCCCTTACCAAACATTGGTCATGGGATTGGTTGAGATGGCCCCGTCTGCAGTGTACCAGGTACTTTCCATTGAGAGTTGATCTCACATCCCTCGTGTTATTCTTGTTTCTTCATATTCCTAAGACTTGGAGAAATATTATCCTGTTCATGTACCCTTGGAAGCTACTCCTTCGCCTCCCATGATGGAGGTCCCTGAGGATACTCCTTATCCCTCCAAGATGGAGGTACCGGAGGATGCTCCTTCTTCTCTCGTAACACCAGGGGAAGACCATATCAATTCGATGGTAGAGCCTCCAAGTATTTTAGTCACTTCCTTTGATTGGGGTTGATTCACAGGTTATCTCATTCCTTCTTATGTGCCCTTTGAGATCACGGTACAAGCCTCGCATCTGGTCATGCCTAGGACCATTATAGATGAAGGCATGTTTGTCATTATTTTGTCTTCAACTACTTGGCAAGCATTTGGTTCACCTCCGCTTGTGCTTGTTACCTAGAATCTGTTGGCATTTAATAGAGGAACTAGTCAACTGTTAGGGATCCTTCCAAAGTTTCCCATTACTTTGGGATTTAAAACCATCCATATGGACATGATGGTTGTTCCAAGCCCCTTGGATTTTAATTTACTCTTGGGCCGCAATTATACTTATGTCTTGGGAGCACTTGTCTCCTCCCTCTTTCATGTGATGTGTTTTCCATACCAAGGTCGGATGGTGACCATTGATCAACTTTCATTCTTTTCCTAACATGACATTTGGTCCACCATCATCCCTTCCAGGTTTTTATCGATCAGTTGTATCTTCCCCACCACAAGCTAATTATGCGGCTACCTGTCCCATGCCCGCATTCAGTGATAGTGTCGTTGTGCATCAGGTGCTAGGGGCATCAGGTCCTGATTTCCGAGATGTTTTTCTCCCATCAGATGAGAACCTATTGGAATCCATGAATTCTTATTCATCATGATGAGTTGTCTCTAGATCAGAGTTCATTTTCTTGAGTCAAGCTCGTTAAAAAATAAAATAAGGTATCCGAACAAGACTTCCTTGTCTTGTGTCAAGCTCCTTAAAAAATTAAACAAGGTGTCCTGAGGATAGTTCTTTTAATGTGTCAACCTCATTAAAACAATGAAACACTTTCCCGTTTAATTAGAGTCTTTGCGAGATCTCGTAAAATCCCACTTGACTCTTTCTATTGATCTCGTAATTTGAACCTTCACTCCATTTGTCGTTCATATGGATAGAAGCTTGGTGGGCATGTACCTCGAATTGAGTCACCATGCCGGGGGCATGTAAAAATTTTAAAGCATAGTTTGTTTCCATTTCAAGCTGTGTAAAATTGAAACCGGTTTCAAGCATAGGTTACATTTGTCTCAAACTTGTGTAAAAATGAAACCAAATTCAAGTAGATTTTCCTAATTTCAAGCTTGTGTAAAAATGAAACCATTCCCATTTTACCTCTTGTGATTGCCATTTTATCAGTGTGTTTTGCTAGATGAGACTTGGTTTTCTCATTCCACCGTCACTATGTGCTTGGCCGATCATATGCCTTCACTTCGTTGTTTTACCAATTCCTGAGGAACTGGTTTGATGAGTGGTCTTGTTAGGCATCATCTTGACCTTTATCTTGTTCTGATTAGTTCCACCATCACCGGAACTAATTTCTACCCTTTATACCACTTGTTCCTCTAGGAGGAGTCATCTTTCAGCTCTTTTCTAACTCTCTAAAATTGAAAATATTGTCGAGACGCTTGTCATTTTGAACTCGTTAAATGGATGCAAAACAATATCTACCGAGTATACGTTTAACCCTTTTTCGGGCTGAGATGGATTATTTACGAAAAAGGAATACCTTAGCCTATTGCAACTAAGAGATTCTCTCAGACACAATTTTCTACCTTTTCGGATCTGTGAGACTACCTACGAAAATGGACTACTGGAGTTTTCTTTTCTGCCTTATTTTCAAACTCTCTAAACATGAAAATATGTTGAGTTCTTCATTTTTTAGACTCATTAAAAATGATGACATCAGACTCCGTCATTATGACGTTATTTGAGTTCTTCCTTCCTAGGGCTCGTAAAATGTACTAGGTTGGATTTGTCCGAAGGAAAAACTTATATGACAAGCATATGTTATCCTCTTCAATCTTGTGTAAAAACAAAGAGGTACTCGCCAGAAATGGTGGGGGGAAATGGAATTTATTTGTCAGTTGTGTTAGCAGTATGTCACTCCTGAACATGACACTTGTCTGTAGTTCGTGTCGAGTTTGGATATCTTCACTCTGTCACGTTGCCTCCATGGGTTTGGAAAACCTGTTTGCCTCTCATTTGATTAAAAATCTTGTCAACATGACCTCTAATCCTATTTGAGTCAAATGCTGCCAAATTCTAGAGTCGTGTCACCGATATGTTCAAGAGAAAATCCTTTTGTAGTTTTTACATTCCTTGATCCTCTGTTTCAGTCTTGATTCACACTCATAGTACCTTCTTTGTTTCATGTCGATGATGTGGTATTCATTATGACCCTCCTTCAATGGATCACTTCCTGTCGACTTAAGCTCATTATCCGGGAAGTTGATCTGGAGACTCCTTTCTGGTACCTTAGAGATTGCATTGCATAATCGCAATTAATTCACATTCGACGACATGTTCACGTCATTGGCCTTCGATCATGAGATTTCACGGTTGTTCAACTTCAACTCACTATTCACATTCCGTGGATTGTACTAGTAGTACCTCGAGAGCCATTGACATTATGGGTGGTTTCTCTCACACTTTTTAATGGTTTACATCATTGACCAGTAATAAAGTGACTTTATAGCATGTTCGACTTCAACACGTCTATTCACATGTTGGAATTTGTACTTTGATCAGGTGGTGTTGGAGCACAAGACCCTGGGCTACGATCACAAAAGTCCAGGTTGTGAGGAGTGATGAGTCATTCATGATTATATGCATGATTCTTTAGGTGGATGGTTGTGCCCATGTCGTGGATCTATTTCATATGATCCCTTCATTCGGATGGTTGCGTCCATACAGAGGATCCATGCACATGATCCTTTTCTTGATGGATAGCTGTGCCTATACCATGGATTCATGTATTTTCAACAAATATTTCAGTTATGTATATGTATTTATGCTTGATTTGCAAGTCTCCCGATAGCAGCATCTGGTTCCTTGCACGTACTTGTAAATCATTTCACCCATCACTCATGTTCATACTTCATACTTTAGGGGACATATGTTACACAGTAATCTGTCACTGTCCCTGCAATCCCCATCTCGCACATTGGAGGGTCATTTCTCTGACTAATTAGAAGTTTCATGCCTTGTAAATACCATCATTGCATCCCTTTCAATGAGGACAACATTTCCTCTATTGACCATTTCCTGAGCAGACCACTAAAAACACTTGTTTTTTCCTTGGTGCTGGTAACCCGTTATGCCCTCATGCCAATGAGGAAAATTAACACTGAGCCCACACCAGTTGGCACTCTGTCTCAGTGAGCTACCCATGCCAATATTTTTATGCAAAGTTTTTTAAAAATAGAGGCGAAGTTTCAATCACAACAACTTCGTGGATGATTCATAGGGAGTGGTTGGACTGAATAACCATGGCCTTCCTCCTTTGGCCTCTTTTTTCTACCTTATGGGGAAACCTCCCAAGGAATAAGGCCTCCCTTCCACTATTGTAGTGATCCCAACCTCCTCCTCTCCTCTATAAATATAGCCATCTTCCATTGATGTGATAGTTGAATGGCTGAATAGTTGAATGTGTTCTAGTTGAATAGATAGCTGAAAAGTTAGCATAGAGGAGAAGCAATCATAGCTTCAGGAGACTAGTGCAGAGTGTGATTATTTTTGTGTGATTGGGAACATATTGAGAGCTTAGACCTTTGTGTGTGAGAGTGTGGCAAAAATTCTTGGATACAAACCTGCCGAAGGAGAGCCTCAACATCAAGGCTTGGTTGTAAACTCCCCTTGTCTTTATCATAATAAAATGCATCTGATGTTTATCTTCCATTCTTATTTACATCTATAATGATATTTCTAGCATTCCTTGATCATTTATATAGGTTGTAATTTTTTTATGTTTGTCGTGGTGTTATGCTTGTCGTGTTGTCTTGATTGTCTGTATAGGTAATTGAACATTGATAGCAGTGTGTATCGAACTAGAGAAGAGCGACGGATCAAGTAGCTTAAACGGAAGATGACAACATAGCACCAGAATGAGGTAGGACATCTTCCTTTCTCTAAATTTCATTTACAATCTAGGAAGGTAGATGTTAGTATGTTCTCGTAGTTGCAAGACCCAGCCTAGGGGGATCACCTCTATCCGCAGAGGGGATTTACCTAGACAAAAATACCTCATATTAGGCTACTCATGTCCAAGTTGAACTTGTACCACTTAAAAAATCACCAAAACAAGGATCACATCTAGCCATGGTCATAAAACAACAAAGCATCATATCTTACTTAGACAATATTTCACATGCATGTCTAGTTCATTTAAACATTATAACATTAACTCAGAGTTTGTAAGAACCATAATATACAATAGACACTAAAGATATAAGTTGGCACAAAGGATGTGCCCCAAAACTTATAGGCAACAATGTACAATATGCAATTATCTAAAAAATTTTAAAACATGAGCATTCTGCCAAAGTTTGCCACATGTCATATAAAAATAATAGATAAAGGAAAAATGGTGTTGTGCCCATCAAAAAGTCTACCTTTGTCTAAAACTTCTTTTTTGAGCCCCTTATCGCAATCATAGGATTTCCTCTTGAAAATAATATTATGAAATTCTTCTAAGACACTTCATCCTTGGCACACTTGAATTCACTGACACTCTGTGACACACACTCTTATTCGTTCATTTCCATTCATTTTGTGTTGGTTCAACTTTGTGATCCCTCAAAAATCCTTAAGGCTCAACATGCATTGACAGTGTCTGTCATGTGTTAGCATTCCTTTTCATTCCTTGGAAGGCCCTAACCCTTCATATCTATCATGCCCTCGGAACTACCCTTACTTAATTTGAAACTTGGTAACTGAACCAATTCCTCTCTTGAATACCAGAGTTTGACCAAGATACAATTACTACAACTAGACTATGTTGTTGAATTTTGTAGCTTGGGAGGTACTCCACAAGCCTAGATAGATGGGCTTGTGTGATTTTGGTCACAAAATAATTTCTCACCAAAGAACCCAAATGAAGGGGTTTTGGACCCAAGATGGAGTTTAAGATATGAAAGAGAAATAAAAAGGAAAAAGTTATATTTCCTGAGGTCTAATTGGATATAGAATCTAAGTTATAGGAGGCCCTAGTATGAAGGAAAGAACATCAAGTGAGGAGGATCTCATTTGATCAAGGAGGCTAGGAGAAATTTAGTCCTAAATTAGGTCGGGTTAAAGGGTTGGGAAGGGTTGCTAAAGGGAGGCCATGATCATCCACCAAGAGCAAGATCATAATGTGAGGGTTCACAAGAATGCCACATACTTTAATAGGTTTGAGATAGGAAGAAGGATGGAATATTGTTGGTTCTCTTATGACAGATCGAAATCAAGGGAGGCGACTCATAAGAATTTGGACATGTGATTTCAAGGGTGTTTCTCTGAGAAGGCTACATCAAATTTTGAAATAGTAGAAAGAATTGAGACCCTATCTTCTTATGGTTAGTAGGTTGGAAGGTTTGTGATAATACCAACACAAATGGGGGAGGGCCTGCATGAAAATTTAGGTCAAGAAAAAATGTACTACATCTATAATATTGACGAAGGTAAACATAGTTTTAGGGATGTAGATACCTAAAGTTCAAGTGAAGATTTTGTCAACGAAATACCTAGAATCTATGGATCCATATGGGCTAGGTTGAGTCTCTTATGGAGGAAAGAGTTGTTTTTTTTTCTCTTGGTGGATAGGGTTTGTCTAAAAAAATTAGAATAGAAATATAATTCCCTAGTTAGGGAGGCTTCCTAGCATGTTCAATCCATAAGGTACACCCTTAAGATTGTGAAAAATCTGTATAGAAGAAGAGGGGTCATTACCCTTCGAGAGAGGTTTATCTCTTAAATATATACCACATATTTGGAATATGGTTTGCACAACCATATGTAGAGATAGAAAATCCAAAGGAAGGTTGAACATGAGTAGAATATTGAGAAGAATAAATGTGCCATATGTGGAATGGATAGACATGAAGTAGTGTTATGGACACATATCTAAAGCATCCTACAAATTTTTATTCAAGGGAATGTTAGTGGATGATTTATTACCCTAGTTCATTCATCTACAAACTACTACAAGGATGATAAGAGGATTAGTTCATATTTTTCATATAATATTGGACAACAAAGAAAATGGTACACAGGAATAGTGATTTTGGTAGGGAAAATTGATGGAAGTTCAACTACAGCTGGAGTGTTTTTAGATGACTTCCAAAGAAGATCCCTAAGTGATGTACTTTAGAAGGAAATCAAGACTGGTAGACGGGTAGGTGTATTGGGCCTAAGGATGTATATACTTTGAAGGACTAAAGTAGTCGTCAAGTGGGCTAGCCAACTAGCCCTAGATCACTATATTATAGAGGAATGAGTTAGTGAGAAGAAGGGAAACCTCCATAGCCTTAGACTTGTCTTATTAGCATAGGAGTATGGAAAAATTGGGCAGACCAAAGAGTTGTTTACAAATGGAGTTGTGAAGAATTGATCGAAAACCTTGAATGTTGCAGAACTTAAGGAAAAAAGAGATAGATAGAGGCGAATTTATTTTAATGGAGTTCATTTACAAAGGAAGATTGAGGAGTTGCATAATGGGAGGCAAGAGGACCTGCCAGATGTTATTAGGACATGCGCACAGAAAGGGGTATGTGTGGTCACCCTCAAAAAGTGGGTCAAGTGTTTCCTTGTTCCACGTATATTTTATTTCAAAGGAATAACACCAAGTTGTAGTTTTATTCCTTGCATCACTGTGATTGTAAAGGTCCATGCTCCCCAGTACGAGACTTCCAACCTATTCTATTATAATTTGTAATTTAATGAAGAATGATTTTAAAATTTCAATTATTGTCATGTGCACTAGTTGATTCACTGATGTGTTTAGATTTCATTGTGTAAAGTATATTCATTGTGGAGCTTCAGTGTGTTTGCATCAAATATTCTAAGACCAAACCCATATTCTCATGTGTCATGGAAATTCAACATATGTCATGTTCACTTAATAACTACCCTTAACTAATCTTAGGTTACTCATGTCCAATCTCAACTCATCCCACTTATCAAGTTACCAAGGAAATGCTCATCACATCCAACTGTGGTCCTAAAAAAACTAAGAACCACAATTTACATCTTGACATGCAATAACACTTGACATGTCTTAAATGCCTTCGCAATATGTGGCATGTGTTATAATCGTCTGCATGCACTACAAGGAAAAGACCCTCTAGTGGATGTTTTTGACGAACCTCTTATAAAAATACCCCACACATATATTTCTAGTGGAGGTTCCTAAATGAGGTTGGCGGGAGGAGGTTTTTGCGGATGTATTTCATCTGGTGCTCTTATCACCGTAAAATGCACCAGTGCATTCAACACAAGAAAGCACTAGTGCGGTTAAAAAATTGGCACACCAGACACCGTGTGCTCCATACACACCCACCTGGTGTGTTGTATTTATATAGCACACCGGTACTTTACATAAATTCTTCACCAGTGCCTCATAAAAAGCACGTGAACACCGAAACCACCCGAGTCGCCCTTAAACTCACTAGGTCACCAATGCACTGGGTTACCATGAAATCCCCGCGCACTGGAACATGGATAAATAAATAAAATATTATGGCCAAAAAACCCCACAAAACATAGGCACACCGGACATTGTGTGCTCCTAACACACTGACCCAGTGCGTCATATTATTGTAGAGCACCGTTGGCTTAAAATTATTCTGCACTGGTGCTTCAAAAAATGTGTCTGAAAACAAAAAATGTCGGATGTGGAATAAAGAAAACACATAGAGGCGCCCATAAACCCCATGCACTGGCGGTGGGTTAAATAAAAAAAATTACAGCCAGAAAACCTCATAAAACATTGGCACACTGAAAACCGTGCGCTCCGTAAACACCCACCCTGTGCCTTATATTAAGGAACCACATCGGTGCGTGACAAATCATCAGCATTGGTGCATCATAAAAAGCACGCAAAAATAGAAACGGCCCAGGGCGGAATGACGACAATGCACCGGGGAGCCCATAAACCCTACACACCAGAACAATGTTAAATAAAAAAAATATTTACGGCCAAAAAACTGCATTGAACATTTGCTCACCAGACACCATGCCCGGTGCATATTATTACTATAGAGCACTGGTGCATTACAAATATGCTGCACCGGTGAATCATAAAATCATGCGAAAAAATAATTCACCCAGGGCAGCATAGTCTAAATGCACCGTTATGCCAATAAAAACCCCGCGCACCGGAACAGGGTTAAATAAAAAAAAATTACAGCCAAAAAGCCACATTTTTCACTTTTTTAGTGCTACAAAGCTCTGAAGCACCAGTGAAATTTATCCTTTTCTGATCCTTCGTGACATTAGTGCTCCGATTTCACTCATTGCACGCACTACCACTATGCATTGCCCACCATTCTCCAGCTTCAATTTTGTAAAACGGTGGACAATTTTTCTTTTTTAAATTCTACAGCCAATATGCATCCTAGACAGGTAAATGTACATGCATTTTTATTGTTTTCCATAATTAAGCCTTTTAACAGATTATAATTTCAAAAAACCTTAAAATTAAGCATTAAAAAAAAAAAAATTGTCGCACAGTGTACTCGAGCCGTTTGGCTCGCACCAGTCTGCGATGCTGCCTATAAATTTAGAGGCTACACCGCTATTGGTGCTAACGGTATCCGCACCAGTTCTGGGGAGGTACCGATAGGTGCACCATGTTATTTTAAAAAAATTGAAAACGAGTGGTGTGGTTGTTTACCTGGCCGCACCATTGAGAATGTGGGATCGTGGTAACTCGGTGCGTTGACGAAATTATCTACCCTAGGGTGCATAATGTTGTGAGTGCACCACATATCGCAATTTGACATTGTCAATGGTTCGGCCGGGTAAATCGTTGCTAAGGGTGTCTGCACCGGTTCTGAGGCGGTAACAAGGACACACCGTGTTATTTTAATTTTTTTTTAAAAGAGTGGTGCAATCGATTACCTGTCTGCACCGTTAACCTAGTTGAATAGTGGTGATGTGGTGCGTTGACCGAAATAATTTCCTTGGGATGGCTATTTTTCTCAGCACATGACTTACCATATTTGGCGTGCATCAGCAGTGTGGCCTTTTAAAATATTGCACTGATGAATATATACAGTGGGAGGAAGGCGGTGCGCTAACTTAGCTATACACCTTGGGGCATATAGTGTAATCGGCGCACCACCCTCCTGACACCACATGTACTCAACAATGCACTAAAAACATTTCCTGGAGTATCGCCCTCGGTGTGCTGAATATCATTAGGTGCACCATTCCGAGTGCACTCTGTTGAAAGATGCACCGGGCTGGTGCGTGACAGTGTTTTTGGTGCAACAACTGTTGTTTTATTTATTTATTAAAAAATATCTATATACATATATTTCTAAATACATGTCTCATTTAATAAAATAATTGTGTCTAATATGTCAATCATTCAGAGACGTGAAAGGAGAGAAGAGGGGTAACAACAACAACAACAAGCAGAACAATGCAACATGTTTCACTTGTTGGAGTCCCAAGAGAGGGCGAGAGATGCATACCGTCGCCCTATTACAGTAGCGATGTAGGGGCTCCTAAGGAAGGTAGGCCTCCTCAAGTTCTATGAGGAGGCTACTACCCTTAAGTCCCATAGTTTGTTTTTCAGACATCTTATCCGAAGGTGGAATGCCTAGCAACAGGCTTTCCGGGTTACTTTCAACCAGTGGTATAGGCCCACTGAGGAGGATATATATTTTATTACAGGGCTATCGAGGAGAGGGGTGAATTTTCCCTCATTCCCCGAGGTTCCAGCTAGTTTTATAGTAGGGAGTCAATTAGTTTACTCCTAGAGATACATTGGAGAAAATTTAGTATCTCCTATAAATTTTCAGGTCGCTGGAGGGTAGTTACGTATTGGTGCATTTGGTCATGAGGAGGTCCAGTGTCTCTCACTTATCATTTCGACCATTTCACACAACACCAGTGATGGCCAACGCATTAGTTTCTTGCTTTTATATTATGTTCATTCTTTATTACAACAACCATGACTTGTCAGGTGGTCTTCCATTTTTTTTTAGCAGTTGTGTATAGCATTAGATAGATTTCATGCTCATGCATAAGGGAGGGTCAACTTCCCTTTTTCTTCAGATATTTTTTATTTATTTTTTGAGAGGTTTCTAAAGATGAGGCCTAGTTTTCTTCGATAGCCTCGTAGGTTGATTATAGAGGCATGTATGCACATGTGGGGGTAGATGATAAGGGAGAAGACTCTCTTTCCAGCGAGGATATCAGATGATGCACTAGATTTGCTAGGTAGTGTTGATGAGCATCCCTTCATTATTCTCCCTTGTCCTTATCCGAGGTTGGATTAGCGAGGGTGTTCCAACATTCTCTTCACATCTGATGAGCTGTCGGATGATAGAGGTAATATTATTTTTTTATTTAAATTTATTTTAACATGTTCTTTAACTTGTTTTTATTAAATTTTGTAACGAAATTGTATAATTATTGTTGTGTACTTGTATATATTTTGCAGACATTGGCTCTTTTGATGGCGAGGAGATGCCACAACCACCACATGATCCAGGTGTGGGTCATGATGATGATGAGGGCATGCCAGATGTCGATGATCGTCAGGAGGCCGGTGCAGAGAGACCTGTTCCTGCTGGTGCGCCGATGGATGATCGAATTAATGATGCTAAATACAGGATGGAGTTGGGTGATAAACTCATTGTATTGATTGTTGAGGCGGGCATCAATATCGCTCATTACAGAGACACATAGGCCAATGATAGGCTATTATATAAGTGGAGAGGCATGTCGCATGACATGTACAACTTGATGCGACTTGTCGTAGGAGTTACGACAGATTTTACGTGACTGACAAGGACTGTTGCACATTACGATCGAACCACCTCACATGATGGACAGTCTCCAAGAAACAACATACCATCATCTCATGATCATTCACCTTGCATTGCACCATATGAGCATGAGCCTCCACTAGCATCTAGTAGCAGCCATCATGGAGATGAGGCTGGACCATCGGCCATGTCTAGTTAGCAACCTGCAACACCGACCAATACTCATGATCATGAGCAGGCACCATTGACTCATGAGCGGGCCTCCACTAGTACTGACATTGATGTTGTACTACCACCAGCTAATCCATGACATTTATATTACAGTTGTATGTTTTTAAAATTATTCAGTTATATATATATGTGTGTGTGTGTGTGTGTGTGTGGTCCATGTATTTTATGTTCATATTGTAGTTGTACTTAATTTACATGTTGGTGATCATCATGATGTGTATGTTGTTAGGTCATGTTAGATATGTTCATTTAATGTGCAACTTCTGTATAGATGTGTATGTGATAGCATGAGTTATTTGACATGAGATGTATATTTGATGTTTGTGTTGTGATTATGTTAATATATAATGTTAATTGTGCTTTGTTAGATGATCATGATCAGGATGATGCAGTTAGTGATTTTGAATGTGTTTTTTAGTCAAATATTATGTTTTTACGATGGTTATCATGAACGTGATGTTTATTAATTAATTTAATACTAAACGATCATGATATTTTAAAATTGTAATATTTGTAATTATAATTGTATTTAAAATTCTAAAATTGTAATTGTAATGGTATATATGTAAATTTGTAATTGTAATTGTAATTTTTTAATTTGTAAAATTGTAATTGTATACATGTAAAATTCTAAAATTGTAAATGTAATTGCATTTGTAATTGTACGTGAAATTGTAAAATTGTAATTGTAATTGTAATTCTGATTCTAATTGTATGTAAAATATTTGTGAAATTTTAATAGTATTAATGTGAAATGAATTTATTAAAATTTTTAAATTTGTAAATTTGTAAATTTTAAATAATTGTAAAATAATAAATCTAGAATAATATGATTTATTGTAACGTAATAAAGTTT